>CAOLHI010004720.1:0-20000 GCA_948474755.1 Ctenosaura bakeri
AAGATCTCAGTCCTCAGACAGGCCTGTGTATAGAGGGGTGCTCCTTCAAGCATGGAGATCTCAAGCCATATAGGGCTTCGAGTGTCATCAACAGTGCCTTGAATTCTGACCATATGTTGAGAGTAGATGCGTTAGGAGGTTGAAGGTAGATTCCTTTAGCAACTTTTGTCTGAAACATTATATACAGATAATAATTAAGCCGTAAGAATGTCCCTTGCTTGCCTTTCCTTTTTCTAATGGCAAAGGGACAGAAGCTTTTTTTTTAAAATATTTTTATTAAACATTGAAACAGAAAACATAACCAAAACCAACCACATATTCACACAGGACTTACACAAAACTAAGAAAGAACAAAACATACATATACATAAACTACATCCTTCCTACATGCTACATCAGACATAGAAATTAGTACATTACATTACATACTATATACATTATATACAAAATCTTACAAACATAAAATGCTTCCCCCTTTTCGTGGGATACAGCTATAAAATATTTATATAGGTCGACTATATAAAGAATCAATCTCCGTAAATCAGAAAGGGAACAAATTATATATCTGCTTGTACATACTTTCCCTTAATTAGCTATGATTAACATACCTGTTAACCCTCATATTTTATCATAAACTTTTCATATACCACCTAATAATTCTTTTCATTAACATCCCTATTCTTCTGTACATTGACCATTTACTTCAGCTTCTCTTCTCTTATTTTTCACCTCCCTCCACTCTAGTACCAGTGATTACTGTTATTTAAATTAATTATTAATATTTCCATTATTTCCATATTTCATCATATATCATCATATATCGTAATAATAAATCAACTATTTAAGATTGAAAACCTGCCGTTGCAATTCCCTTATTTTCCAAGAATTTTGTGAATGGTTCCCAAGCTTTATAAAATTTACTGTTCATCTTGTTGTCCAATCTATAAGTCAGTTTGTCCATTTGTGCCACTTCTGTTATTTTTTCTAACCATTCCTCCACTGTGGGAATGTGAAGTGATTTCCAATATTTGGCATAGACTAATCTGGCTGCCTTTTTTTCTTTTTAAGAATGTGCACTCATGAAGCATTTTTATTTGGATTTTAAAAGTATTCTCAGCTTAGATGAAAGAAACTATATAATTGAAAAAAATTGCCCACCATGAAATAGAATCAGAGTAATGCAAGTTCTCTGCAGCAGGTTGAGTTTTTCTTGGCATTTCAGAAGGCCCAACTGACTAGAGAGGGCTCCTTAGGTAGAAATTATAGGAAATCAGTGTGCAATCTAAAAATGCAACTGGATTTTTAACAAATCATTGATAAAATTCCACCATGCACAACAAATGAGATGAGAAACTTGATTTTTAAAAGCCTCTCCTGGAAAACATTGTGAATAGCTATTAACTGCATGAAGTCTTTGATTTTTGTTTCACAGAACATGGCAAAGCAACAGTTTTCATTGAGAGTCGTGCTCCAGCAATCTTCCTGGTTGCACTTAATGGCATAAAGGAGCATTGTTTGATGATGTTGCAGAAGAACGGGGTTTTACTGGAAGTGTATCCTCCACAGACAGGGACTCATCGTTTGGAGATCTTTGCCAAGCATTTCAAAGATAAGGGGAAAGACTACAATAATGTGTTACAATACTCCCTAAAGTGTCACTCTTTGGACAAAAGCATTTCTTTGCCCAAAGCACTCATCCAGCCAGTGGGGCCCAGCTGGTATTCAGAGGAGAAAGGGATCCTGGAGGCCTTGCCAGAGAGCCCAATTATCCACTGTGATGATGGGCGCTGTGTGGTCACTTTCACTCGTAGGAAAGATCTGGATGTCTTCGCCACCCTGGATTCAGATTCCAGCACATTACCAGAAGACACAAGGAGGCGTCATATTTGGAAAACCTGCCGAGGAAGCCAGGTGGAGTTTAAAATTCACCTCCCTCATGCGGGGGACTTTGCTCTACACATATGGGCAAAGAAGGCATCTGATCCAGGGAACCATCATTGTGCCCTCAGCTACCTCCTCTCCTGTCCAAACAAGAGCGTTATGTGGCCAGTTTTTCCAAAGGTGTATCAGAACTGGGAGGAAGACTATGAGCTGGTGTCACCTCTGGCTGGTGTTTTGCCAGCCAACCGCCAGGTTCAGTTTAAGCTCAAGCTACCTGGTGTAGATGATGCATCTGTTCAGTGTGGAAAGACTTACCCACTGACTCACAGGGGGAGTGATTTTTGGGAGGGAGACTGTCACACTTCAGGCAGCTCCAAGGTTACAGTCATGGTATCCCAAAATGCTAATGATAACACCTTCTGGTCTCTGTTGGAGTACAAAGTGGAAAGTCACTAGCGCAGATGAAATAACCAATGGAACCAGAACCTGGAATGGGATTTTTGAGCAATTTATCCATCTCTGATGTAGCATGCAAATTTTGATTCCTTTGATGCTCTAAATAAATACAAATAAAATACAAGAAATCTCTCTTCATCTCTTTCTCTTTCTTTCCAAATGAGTGTATCTCTAGGGAGAAGGATACAATTATCATGTTCACAGAATTTTACAGGAAGTCCAGTTTGGGTTTTTTGGTTGGTTTTTGTTTTTGTTTTTGCAACTATCTGATTTTATTTTGAATTCATGAAACATTGTCTAGAGAGGGAGAAGGGAAGAAAAGGGATAATTTACTGTTGTTTTGTGTAAACTTTAAATAAAAAGTTTTAAAAAACAGTTCTAAAGCAGAACTGTGTAACCTGAGAAAGTTAAGGTCCACTTCCCACAGCACATCAACATACTTTCAGAAAAGTGGTGCAAGCCACAATGTTGCGGTTCTTTAGTTGTACTTGAAAAGCTGAGTGAGTATGAACAACGTTGACTTGCCATTCATCAGCAGAGGCTGCAGGAATCTCCTTGGGGTTGTAGAAGTACCTAGCATGTTCTGTAGTCACTACCTGCACTTCCAGTCCAGGTATCTTCAGAAGCTCAGAAACAAGAAGAGGTAGACTTGAGGTTGCCCCACTTTCAGTTACACCCACAAGGATGTGGAGCCCTGGTGGTACAGTGGTTAAATGCCAGTGCTGCAGCCACAACGTTATGAGTTTGATCCTGCTGGGCTCCAGATTGTGTCAGGTCAGTAAAATGAGTACCCAGCTTGTTGGAGGCAATTAGCTAAAATACATTGTAAACTGCTTAGAGAGTGCCTTGCACTGATAAGCGGTATCGAAATGTAACTGCTAACTGCTATATTCTTCTGTACAGTGTTGATATGGGGCCGAGGCTCAGAACGGGTGATGGGATTCATATCAGCCCCAAGAAACATTCATATTACGGCTGCAAAAGGGAACCTGGACACCATCAAGAAATGGAGCTTCCAGTTCTT
Source organism: Ctenosaura bakeri (assembly GCA_948474755.1). NCBI lineage: Eukaryota > Metazoa > Chordata > Lepidosauria > Squamata > Iguanidae > Ctenosaura > Ctenosaura bakeri. Next base: position 3,362 of record CAOLHI010004720.1, read on the forward strand.
ACCCTCTACCAGGAATTCCAGATATTGTAATCATCCAGTTGTTCTTTCAGTTGCTTGTTCCATTCTCATGCTACAGAAAATCTATTTAGACAGGAAAGACAGAAATAACAGCACTGTTTGTGTGTATACGTGTGTGTATACACACAAACATACATACACACATGCACATATAGATATTAATATAGATACATTTTTTACCCTATATAAAAAAAACTCTTGGGAGGGGCATACAATAAAATAACTTGACCAATTTAAAAAACTTAAATTAGAAAACATAGTAAAAACAAATAATTTAGTTCATTAAAACAAGACAATTTAAAATCCAAAATGTGTTTTAGAAGTTTTCAAGAAAACTTAAAACTCTGCTCTTGTGTGAATATGTATAAAGGCAGTTTTAGACAGGACTGAGGAGGAAAATGAGTGATAAAGAAAGTAGGGGAGAAGTTGTCCCTAGGGTGATGATGACATCCCTAGAGTGATGTTGATGACAGGGTGACTTGGAGTTCTAGTATGTGTAGGGTTGCTGAAAGTTGAAGCCAACTCGGTGGCAGTTAACAACAACCTTAAAGATCTTAATCAAGATGGAGTTGGGAAACACGTGGCCTACCAGATGTTCTGGAACTGCAACTCCAGCATTTCTCACAGCTGTGCTGGCTAGGACTGCTGGGAGTTGCAGTTCAGCAATATCTGGAGGGCTGTACAATTCCCACACTTAGGCTAGAAGCTCTCCAAAAGCCTCTCTGAGTTGGTTTGATTTTTTTTTTTTTTGCCCTTTGTAAATTCCTTAATTTTCCGCTCAAAAAGTGTTTACGGGTACCTCAGTGCAAAATGTTCCTGACTCTTTGGAATTAACAGGCCCTTAACCAATCACTTCTTCCCAAAGGTGGATCTTTGCTAGAATTAATTGTTGCTCAGCTTTTGTAATGAAGCTAAGGGTTTGATGAGAGCATTAAATCTTTGCAATTCATTTGTTGTTTATTTTCGTTCTAGTTTCTTTTTTTTCCTTTTTTTTCTTTTTCTTTTGCATAATCTCAGTATAATGTAATTAGAGTTGTCAGAGTGAAACCTAGAGAGAAATCCTGTATGGTTATGTAGAAGAAGAAATTTGGGCATGTGTGCTTGTTACCTGGTTGTTTAACAGGTAAAACTTGCTGAAATTCCCTCTTCATCTTTTTGCTGTGTGCCTTCAAGTCATAATGGTGTCCTTACCTATCATGGGGTTTTCCGGGGGCACTAGAGCCTTCTCCAGGTTTCAGTCTGGCAACCCAAAACGTAATACTGTAAGTATTCTCCAAAGGAAAAAGAAGGCAAGGAAACAAACCTGCCATTGTTTTATAGAGTTCTGTATGTGGCAGAAGTTCATGGTGCTGAGGCCTTTTGCTTGATGTTCTGTTTCTGAAACCAGCAAAAGGCAGAGGAATTCTGTCCAGGTGACCTTTGTGAAAGCAACCTAAGAAAGAGAAGGAGACTCCTTTTCATGCAGCAGCACTCAGTCGTATGTCCACAGCTCAAGACTCTGGCTTAAAGAAAGAGAAACAAAAAGAATGGAGTGCAGTCCCTGGAAAAATCCCATGGTAAGTCCCTTTGGAGAAGAAAGTCCCACCCGGCACAGTGAACTGTTTATGGAAGGGAGTGGAGTGCAGGGGAATGTCCTCCTTTCACTTCCATTTGAACTGAATTTTCCAGTCACAGACCATTGCATATCTCTCTTTCTGGGCCATTTCGCTTAAAGTCTTTTCCTGTAAAACCACACTTATGGTGCATCTGGAATGTATGTTCATTGTACTCCAGCATGTCCCATTCATTTCTCTCTGCAGGGAATCTAGATGCTTTTGCCTTTAGCTTTAAGCCCTCCTGTGGTCTGTCTTTGTTTCTTCCTTCTTTTTTTTAACTTTCCAGAGAATACATGTCAAGGAAAAAGACAGAGTAATGGTTTGAATGTTAGACCATGACTCTGGAGAGCAAATCCCCACTCAGCTTTGGAAACCCACTGGGTGACCTTGTGCAAATAATCCTTTCTCAGTCATAGAGGGATCATAGGACTGGAAGAAAGGATAAGGGCTGCCCAGTCGAACCCCTTGCCATGAAGGAATATACCATCAAAGCACTTCTGACAGAAGGCTATTCAGCCTCTGTTTAAAAAACTCCAAAGAAGAAGACTCCACCACACTCCAAGGTGGTGTACTCCTCTGTTGTACTGCTCTTACCATCAGGATGTTGTTCCTAATGTTTAGGTGGAATCTCTTTTCTTGTTGTTTGAAGCCATTGATCCATGTCCCGATCTCTGAAGCAGCAGAAAACAAGTTTGGCCCATCCTCCATATGATGTGTTTTCAAATATTTAAATATGGCTATCACGTCACCTCTTAGCCTTTCTCTTCTTCGGGCTAAACATACCTCTCTAAGCCACTCCTCATAGGGCATAGTTTCCACGCCCGATTTTGGTCAACCTCCTCTGGACAAATCCAGCTTGTCAATATTCTTCTTGAATTGTGGTGCCCAGAGCTGGACACAGTATTCCAGCTGAGATTTGACCAAGGCAGGATAGAGTGGTACTACTACTTCCCTTGACCTCGACACTATACTCCTCTTGATGCAGTCTAGAATCACATTGGCTGTTTTAGCTGCCATATCACACCGCTGACTCATGTTTAGCTTGTGGTCCACCAAGATTCCTAGATCCTTTAGACATGTGCTGTAGGCAAGCCCAGTGTCACCCATTCCATCTCTGTGCATTTCATTTCTTCTGCCTACGTTCTTCTGCCTCACTGCTGAAATTCGTTTTGTTAGTTTCGGCCCAGCTCTCTAATCTGTTACAGTCATTTTGAATTTGTCCTATGGGATATAACTGCTCCTCCTAATTTGGTGCTATTGTTACCCTGAAAACTGGGGGCTCCCGCGAGGGGTGCCTGGCTTGCCAATTAAAATACCAAAGATGGGGAAATTAAACTCAGAGCACTGGTTTTGCTAGCGAGAGGCAGGGTAACGTAGCAAGATCTTTCACCCTATGTATACAGCGGCGGGTTAGAGAGTGGCTAGACAAGGTGTTTCTAAATAATAAACAATTCTTTATTAAACAGAAGCACAAAAGACAAACACAGACTAACTAACTGGAAAGGAAAAGAGTTGCAAGGGAAGGCAATACGATCTGTTCTGTAGTCCTGGGGAGAAGTTGGAGATTCGGGGAAGAAAGCTCAGTGTGGGGTGCTGAGGGGAGTCCCTTAAACACACCAACAGCAGGGCGGGATGGCAGTCAAAGGTGATCCAAGGATCAGTTGAAAGTGAGGGGTTTTTATTGGGAGATTGTGCTTTTCGGCTATGGCAGTCCCAAAGGAGAACAAAAGGGGTTTCGGTGTTGGACAAAAGGATTTGGTGAGGTCAGGGTTAACATGATGGGATTTGCATGTAAAGATAAAGCTTCAGCCGAGATGTTGATGGCCCAACATACAAGAGTAATTTGACTAACAGCCATGTGGCTATTGTAGAGTTTGTGGCGGGAAGTTTCCTAAAGCTGCGGGTGAGGTTTGAGTTGCTGGCTACAAAGAGAAATGGAATTTAAAACCACTAACGGCTGCTCTCGGTCCGTGCTTATCCGGAGAACTTGTAAACACGTGAGATGAGGTCACTGCGAGTCAGTCCAGCTAAGGCCAAATTAAATGATATCAAAAAGGATATCTGGGTGTCCTCAACAGCGGTGCCATAGCAGAAGTAACACTATCTGCAGATTTGACAAGTGTGCCCTCTGTTCTATCATTCTTTTTAAGTCATTTATAAAGATCTTGAACAGCACTGGGTCCAGGACAGAACCCTGTGGCATCCCACTAGTCATTCTCCAGGATGAAGAAGAGCCAATGTTGAGCATCCGTTGGGTTTGGTCAGTCAACCAATTACAAATACACCTAACAATAGCATTCACTAGCCCAATAGCATTTTACTACTTTTTGTGCAAGAATATCATGGGGGACCTTGTCACATCACGATGTACTACATCCACAGCATTCCCTTCATCTATAAAGCTTGTAACTCTATCCAAAACAGAGATAAGATTAGTCTGGCATGGTTTGTTTTTGAAAAACCCATGTTGACTTTTAGTGATCATAGCATTTCTTTTTAAGTGCTTACAAGCTGTCTATTTAATGATCAGCTCTAGATTTTTTCCTGGTACTGATGTCAGGCTGACTGGGCAGTAATTGTTTGGGACCTCTTTTTCCCCTTTTTTGGAGATGGGGGCAATATTTGCCCTCCAGTCTGCTGGGACTTCTCCTGTTCTCCAGGAATTCTTAAAGATTATTGCCAGTGGTTCTGAGATTACTTTTGCCACTTCTTTTAATACCTTTGGATGTAGTTCATCTGGTCCTGGAGACTTGAATTCATTTAGAATATGCAGGTATTCCTGTACTACCTCTTTACCTACTCTGTGATTCATTTCCCCTACTACATCATCTGCTTCATTTTCCCCATGTTGAGCACTGTTTTCTTTTGGGAGAAGAGAAGACTGAGGTGAATAAGGTGTTGAGTAGTTCTGACTTTTCTCTGTCCCCTGCTAGCATTTTGCCATCTTGTCCATATAGTTGTCCTACCATTTCCTTGTTCTTCCTTACGCTATGGAGATCACCAAAAAAAGAAATAAAAAAGAGCCTTTTACAATTGTTTTTAACCTCTCTAGAAAGCCTGAGCTCATTCTGTGCTTTAGCTTTTCTGACTTTCTCCCCATATGTGCTGGCTATTCATGTCAATGCAAAATGATGGGGAAGTGGTTTGAATGTTTGACTCCGGAGATGAAGGTTCAAATCTCCATTCAACCATGGAAACCCACTGGGTGACCTTGGAGAAATCACTCTCTCTCAGCCCCAGAGGAAGGGAATGGCAAACACCCTCTGAACAAATCTTGCCAACAAAACCCTGTGATAGGTTCACCTTAGGATCTCCCTAAGTTGTATGAACACATACAACAACAAAGCTGCCTTTTAAGTGTGAGGAGTAATGAAGCCCTACTACATAGTGAAATGTGGTGCTGGGGGAGAGCTCAACAGATGCCATGGACTGCCAAAATGACCAATAAATGGGTCCTAGAACAAATCAAGCCTGATTTCTCTCCTAGAACTCCTAAAACTCAGAATGACTAAACTGAAGCTTTGGGCATATTATGAGATGACATGCCTCATTTGAAAATATGATAGTGGCTGGTAAAGTGGGAGGCAATAGAAAAGAGGAAATACTGTACTAGAGGTGGATTGGCTAAATTAAGAAAGCAGCAACCCTGAGTTTGCAAGACCTGACCAAGGATGTTGATGACAGGGTGACTCGGATCTCTCTTATTTGTACGATTGCCATAAATTGAAGCTGACTGGTGGCAATCCTGAAACCCTTAGTCAAGATGGAGGTGGGAAATATGTGGCCCTCCAGATGTTCTTGAACTGCAGCTCCAGCATTCCTCACCGTTAGCTGTGCTGGCTAGGGCTGCTGGGAATTGCAGTTCAGTGATTCCTGGAGGGCTGTACAATTCCCACACTTAGGCTAGAAGCTCTCCAAAAGCCTCTCTGAGTTGGTTTGATTTTTTTATTTTTTTTTTGCCCTTTGTAAATTCCTTAATTGTCCGCTCAAAAAGTGTTTATGGGTACCACAGTGCAAAATGTTCCTGACTCTTTGGAATTAACAGGCCCTTAACCAATCACTTCCTCCCAAAGGTGGATCCTTGCTAGAACTAATTGTTGCTCAACTTTTGCACTGAAGCTAAGGGTTTGATGAGAGCATTAAACTTTGTAGTTCATTTGTTGTTTATTTTCGTTCTAGCTTTTTTTTTTTTTTGCATAATCTCAATGTAATGTAATTAGAGTTGTCAGAGTGAAACGTAGAGAGAAACCCTGTATGGTTATGTAGAAGAAGAAATTTGGGCATGTGTGCTTGTTACCTGGTTGTTTAACAGGTAAAACTTGCTGAAATTCCCTCTTCATCTTTTTGCTGTGTGCCTTCAAGTCATAATGGTGTCCTTACACCAAACCTATCATGGGGTTTTCCGGGGGCACAAGAGCCTTCTCCAGGTTTCAGTCTGGCAACCCAAAACGTAATACTGTAAGTATTCTCCAAAGGAAAAAGAAGGCAAGGAAACAAACCTGCCATTGTTTTATAGAGCTCTGTATGTGGCAGAAGTTCATGGTGCTGAGGCCTTTTGCTTGATGTTCTGTTTCTGAAACCAGCAAAAGGCAGAGGAATTCTGTCCAGGTGACCTTTGTGCAAGCAACCTAAGAAAGAGAAGGAGACTCCTTTTCATGCTGCAGCAGCACTCAGTCGTATGTCCACAGCTCAAGACTCTGGCTTAAAGAAAGAGAAACAAAAAGAATGGAGTGCAGTCCCTGGAAAAATCCCATGGTAAGTCCCTTTGGAGAAGGAAGTCCCGCCCAGCACAGTGAACTGTGTTGCAGTTCAGTGATACCTAGAGGGCTGTACCATTCCCACACACTAAGGCTACAAGCTCTCCAAAGCCTCTTTATACTGTCGTTGCTGCTGCTGCTACGATGATGATGATGATTGTGGTAAATAACTCAGAGGAAAAGAAAACTCACAAAGAAATTAGGCATAGGATCAAATGAATCACATTTATTATAAGTTCTTCTGCAGAAGAGGGTGCCCATAAAAGAGGACCCCCCCTACGTTGAATACCTTACGTTTTATTCCCTATCCCGACGCAAGTTTTCCCTCCCCTGTGACCCCATTGGTTAGGGTGACAGAGGTTACAACCCTATCAGAATCGCCTAAGAAGTGACATGCCCCCTTCCCCATATTTACAGCATATATGATCATGCACATAATCACGCTTTAACCTCGTGCTTTCTTAATTCTCATTTGCAATTTCAAAATGCCCATCAAACAGATTCTAACCTCCCATTTTGCTAAACAATGCAAAATTCTTGTCTTGTTTTTCTTTATCAACTTTGTTACCCCTTTCAGCTTTTGCTGACCTTCAGTCTGCCTAAGCAGGTGCCTTCAAACAAAAGTACATACATCCCACTGTTGAATCCTTATCTCTATCTGTCTGGTTCTTTTTGCTCAAGGCCTCCTTCAGCTGCCAGTTTCTAAAATTATGCTTCTTTAGACTTCATTGTATTTCAAAAGCTCACATACTACAGTATATGTGTGTAAATATATTTAAAATGTGTTATAATCTATAAGCTAATACATATGTTAGTAATACTTGTTAATAATACTGCAAAAACTAAAATGTAGCTTATTTCTCTCAATGAGGATGATGATGATGATGATGATGGTGGTGGTGACTCTTATAAATTCCTTAATTCTCTGCTCAAAAAATGTGCATGGATAACTTTGGTGCAAGATGCTCCTGATTCTTTAGCATTAAGAGGTCCTTAATTAATCACTTCCTTCCAAGAATGGATCTTTGCTGGAACTCTTTTTTGCTCAACTTTTGCAGTGAAGCTAAGGGTTTGATTAGAGAATTAAACTTTGAAGTTCCTTTGTTGTTTATTTTTAGCTTTTTTTTTCATAATCGCGTGCACATGCACCCTGGCAAAAGACAAGAGAATGGGAAGAGGAAAAAGGGGATTGGGGCACATGCACATCTCACGAATTATCAAATTTGTGAAGGTCAAGCCTATGAATGTGAAGGGTGGATTGTACTGTTATGTATTAACTAAACTAAACCAAACTAAAAGGAAACACTATTTTATAGTGCTTTGTGTGTGGTAGAAGTGATGACACCAAGGACTTTTGCTTAATGTTTAGTTTCTGAAACCAGGAAATGGCAGAAGAATTCTGTCCTGGTGACCTTTGGGCAAGCAACCCAAGAAATAGAGGGAAATCCTCATTCATGCAGGAGCACTCAGTACTATACCCACAGCTCAAGATTCTGGCTTAAAAAGAGAGAGAGAGAGAAAAAGAGAAAGAGCAGAAACTGAGAATGAAAAGCATGTATTGTGAGTCAGCAGAAAAAGTTAACTGGGCTCCATGTGCTTATGGATGGTCCAAATTCATTCTTTAAAAAAAAAAAAGTCCAATCCATTTCAGCCTGCATGTACATTGATCAGCCTTCTTCGGGGGCTATATTAAAAATAAACACATAGACATATATACGTTAACTTCAAATCTTTTAGAAAAGGACAACACATAAATAAAAATACTATAGTTAAAAACTAGCATAGTAGTGTTTGCTACTTTAGTATCAGATTATATATATATAGCGTTAATCAAATCAATAGCAGAAATTTCTGGAGAGCCACTCTCTCCGTAAGCTGGACTGAGAAAGCAATAAGAGAAGACAGTCTCAACTTTTTTTCTTTATTATTATTTATACATTTTAACAGATGGTCAGGAATAAGGGAGGGCCTAGGGGATGTGGTATAACCAGGTTCAAGGATCTCTGATGAACTCTGGCTGAATTTTTCAATCCCTGGAAAAATCCCCTGGGTAATTCCCAAGGAAAAAGAAAGTCCCAGACCATTCAGCAAGCTGAGAGATGGTGGAGAGATAATATTTTCCTAAAATAGCGTAGAAAGAGAAACAGAAAGTGGGAACACAGACTTCCCTGCATGTTTTTGCAATTTTGCATGCATGGGAGAAAAAGAAGAGTGCCAACTTCTCATCCTGATAGCTGGCTGTGAGAAAAAGGCCCCTCATCCTGCATTTCTCTGCAAATCAGAGTCAGTACAGAAGGCAGCGTGACTGAAAAGGGCTGAGGCTGCAGACTGGACCATCCATTGCTGAAGTTTCCATTCATCTTCTTTGACTGTTTTCACCTGAGAAGCAGGTAGGGTAGCAACTGCCACTCCCTTGGTGATGATGTTACCCTGATCCCTGGGGACCAAACAACAACAACAACGACTTGGGGAAAATTAGCTGGAGCACTCACTAAAGCTAGCGAGAGGCAGGGTAACTTAGCAGGATCTTGCAACCCAGCATCTACGGGGTCAGGTCAGTCAAGCAGTCAGACGGTTTAAAGTAGCAAAAATGATGTTTTCTTAAATACAGACAAATATTAAAGACACCACAGTCACACAGCTAGCTAAAGAATCGGAAATAGGGATTTTTGGAGGGAAATGGGTGATACGACACCTGTCTCGTAGTCCTGGAGAGGTTTGAAGGTTGAGTTCGTTGATATGGAGTCTCAGTATGTGGGACTGAGGGGAAGGCTTGCCAGGCACGGTGGCAGCAAGGCGGTCTGGAACTCAGGAGCAATCCCCGGTTGAGCGGGCTCAGTTACCAGAACTAAGGGGAAGGCTCACAGGGCAAAATGGCAGCAGGGTGGGATGGAACTCGGGAGCGATCCCAGGTTCAGCGGGCTCATTTACAGGAACTGAGGGGAAGGCTCGCTGGGCAAAGCAGCAGCAAGGTGGGATGGAACTCAGGAGCGATCCGAGGAGGGTCTCGGAATCGGGGTTTTTTATAGGGTGAATTGTGACTGCAGGCCGTACTTCACTTGGTGAGAACAATGCAATTTGGGAGTGGGACAAAGCCTTGGAAGGGTCAGAATTTAGCATGATTAGCTTAGGGCTGAATTAACAATAGTGTAGCCAGTATGCAAATACGGAGTGCTTAGTACACCTTTGTGAGGCTACCTGCGCGGGGCAGGGAGCCTTTGTTAGTATCATGCATAAGCAATGAGGTGTTTGCCGGAGAGGTCCCTGAAGCAACAAATCGGCTCTGTCCGGCCTGCCTGGGTGGAGAATGGAATGTCCAGCAATTATTGGCCGCACCTATTTACGTGCTTGTCTGGAGGCTTCGCAAACACGTGGAGCGGGGTGGCAGAGGAAAGCCGAATGGTTTGATATCAAAACGATATCAAGTGCTATCTCCGGGTAGGCCTGAACCACAGTAACAATGCCTCTTTCATGGCTGGACTGGTTCTGATCTGACCATTGTATTTGCTCTCACGCTTTTCACCCTCAACTCCAGCCACTGTTTTTTCTTTGCCACAACTCACTCTCATGTGCTTCCCATTGCCAACATTTAAACTGCTCGTCCTACCCAATTTCATTCCAAGCCCTTAGTGAGTCATACCAATCTAGTTTCTCCTTCTTGTTTCATTGCCTCCTTTGTTGTTTCTTGTTTTCCACACAGGGTATGGGGGGGTGTTAGCCTCTTCTCTGGGGGTCCTGGGAGGGGCGCCCAAATAACCAAAACACAACACAATTCTGGGGAGAATTAGCTGGAGCACTCACTAAAGCTAGCGAGAGGCAGAGTAACTTAGCAGGGATCTTGTAACCCAATGTCTATGGGGTCAAGTCAGTCAAGCAGTCAGACAGTTTTAAAATAGCAAAAATGATGTTTTTATTAAAAGACAAACAAACAGTAAAGACACCTCAATCACACGGCTAATAGAAGAATGAGAAATATGGAATTTCGGGGGGAAATGGGTGATATGACACCTTTCTCGTAGTCCTGAAGAAGCTGAAGATGGTAGGGAAGAAACTCAGCGTGATTCTCCGAGGGGACGGCTTGCCAGACACAGCGGCAGCAAGGTGTGATGAAAGTCTGGAGCAATCCGAGGTGCTCTCGGAATCGGGGGCTTTTTATAGGGTGAATTGTGCCTGCAGGCCATGCCATACTCGGTGAGAACAGTGTGAGTTTGGAGTGGGACAAAGCTTTGGAAAAGGTCAAGTTTAACATGATGGACTTAGTGCAGATGTAACAATAGTATAGCCAGTATGCAAATACAAGGTGCTTAGCTTGGCTTTGTAAGACTATCGGCTCAAGGCCGGGTGTCTTTGTTTAGAGTCGTGCTTAAGCAAGAGGTGTTTGCAGAAGGGTCCCTGAAGCAACGGAGTGGCTCTGTTCTGCCTGCCTAGGTGGAGAATGGAATGTCCAAAAATTACCGACCGCGCCTGTTTACATGCTTGTCTGGAGGCCTCGCAAACACGTGGAGCGGGGTGGCAGAGGAAGGCCAAATGGATTTGATATCAAAAAGAGATATCTAGTGCTATCACCGGGTAGGCCTGAACCGTAGTAACAGGGGTGTCAAAATGAGGCCATTGTCTCCAAATAAGAGGTCATCCCCCCAATAAAATTTTCCTTCAATTATCAAATTTCTAGCACACTTTGCAAGTACATCAGTAAAGCAGAGAGTTATGACAAGTGGGGGGCTTTACTGGAGTTAATTCCTAGGGACAGTGTGGCTAGATTAAAAACCAAGGGAAGCTAAGAATTTTAGAGTGGGAGCTGGATCCCTTTGGACAAACTTACAACCCCAGAAAAAACTTTTTACTAGAAACCGTGTTAAAGACTAATATGCACACAAGAGCAAAATGTATACATCCTGCACAATTTAAACAGATACATTTTTCAATTTTTAAATCAAATCCTGTGAAAATATTGAGAAATCCTATATCTAAAACACATGAAACACAATTTTGAATGATGTAGCTTTTCCTAGGGTGGGGGTGGGGGTGGAGAATGCAAGCGGGGAATGGAAGATATGTGGCCAGCAGTGCATGGTAGCTGACAAGCAACTCTTATCAAATGAGGGCACATGGTAGGGTGGGGATGATGGGACTGTGGGTGGTTTTTAAATAGGCCAAAGCTGAAAGATAGAGGGTGGGGGTGGGGTACTGGTTAGAAGATGTATACATCTTGCACAATTTAAACAAACAAAGATAGAGGAAAAGCTTATCAGGTGTTTTCAAAATAAAAGAGTTTAAATGATCCAATAGTGAAAACAAAATTAAAAGGTGGGAGAGAGGAACAGGTCTACAAGCAGACCCAAAATTATAAAAATTAGTAGTCTGCTTAAATTAACCACTAAGGGGACACTTTGAAGGACCCCAGGGGGAAGGGAAGAGGGTTCAGGAATGTTTAAAGATCTCTTTCAGACTTTCCAGAATCAGAACATGCTTCTAACAGGTTCCCCAGCCCAGCCCAGCCCAGCCCACCCTCAGTCCTTCAGGAGACAGAAGAGGAAGGTAGGAGGAAGAGAGAGAAACCGGGACATTTTAGAAGCAGCTGAAAAAAGTCAGAGGAAAGAGGATTGATAAGGACCGTCCCTGGCAAATCAGGACAGCTGGAGAGCATGGAACTGCACTCACAGTCCTAAACTTTTACAGCTCCACTGAAGTCAATGGGGCTTCCACTAGGGAAGGGACTCTTGTTCTGCACCCTGAGCTTCTGCTGCCCCAGATAGCCACCTCTGGGCAAGTAATTCTCCCTGGCAGTGCAAGCCTCTGCATGTTTCCTTGGAAGAAAGTCCCATAGCATTCAGGGGACCTGAACCCCAGATACATGTGCATAAGACTGCAATTGAGAGACAGAAAGAACCTGGGGGGGGCAGAAGATTCTGATAGATAAAAGCAAATGGAAAGGAAAGAAACAGAGGTGCATAACTTTTATTACCCACAATAAAAATGTGCTTAATTTTTTTTCTTTCCAGTTAATGGTTGATAATTAACAGGCAACAGACATTCTGTAAAGTCACATGCAAGTTCGTGCATTCATACAGATGTCTATAATTCAAGGACTCTGAACAGTGCGAAAGAGAACGAATGTGAGAGAACAGCCTTGTTGGTGCTTCAGACAGCAGTCAGACCAGTCGCTCCCCCCCACCAGTCATGACGTACAGTACAGAAGTAATATTTTGCAAATTAACCAGATGTCTTACTTTCTGTTTCTCTTTCCTAGTGATCATCTCCCCTGATTGGCGGCCTCTCTGACCCCTCCCATGGGAAAAACATAAATAATGTACTTTGCGTTCCTTTACTGTCCTTCTTTGCCATCCTGGAACTCCTCTTGGAGCTGCTCAGAACTTGTGTGGGCACAAGCCTTTTGCTGTAAGTTTGTCTCTGTACTAGTTACAAGCTGTGTTACTCTAGTTATTTTCTTTCATGCTCAGCCTGCCTTCGCTTATTGTCCTTTCCTGTCAATAGCTATGGACAAATAGGTGTCTTTTCATAGTTTGCAATGGGGATTGCGGTGTGGGTTTCCTAAGTAAAGTATATATAAAAGGTTTCTCTCCTCTCCTGCCTTGCCAAGAAGTCTTTGTACCAGGTGTACTGGAACTGTGCCTACAGGAAGATAATAATAGAAAACTTGCTTATTATCTCTCTCTTCTGACACAACTCAGCCAGTTTTTAGAGCCAGGAGCTGTGCTGAGTTTAGAAAAGATATCCAGTTGTAATAATAAAAAGTTGCTTTCATGCATGTGCAGAGTGCAGGTCCTGCACCAATGTACTTAGGGAAAGTTTTCTCAGGTAAAAATCTGTGCTAAGACTTGTGCAGGAGGAGTAACTCTAGCACTCTGTTTCGTGCAGGAAAAAGCCTTGGTGTAGTTTAACTGTAGTGAACCCTTTTCCTTTTTGTGATCTGAGTTTCTTCCTTGATGAAGTGTTATACTAGCATGCGTCAGGGTTTACGCAGGACTGATGCACATGCATCTGTTCTGTGGGGCAAAAACAGTAATCATTTGATACTTTCCTTTTTGTATATAACTATGTGTTTTTTGTTTTACACCTCTATGTGTTCCAGATGATGTCACTGTACAAGTGGTGGGATGTATTCAGCATTGGACTGGAAAAAAGTTCTCCTTCAGAAAAGGTTGATATACATATGCATATGAATAACTTTCCTTGTATGGCATTTTTGAAGGATCAATGCAGTCATATGGAACTGACTTTTCTTTTCTTTTACAGTTGGGCCTCCAAATTCGCTAGGGTTAGGGACGCAGGGCTAGCACAAAAGTGGAAAAAATACAAATATCAAAATGTGTGTGTGTGTGTGTGTGCTGTGGTTGAGGCATGATGGGGAGAATAGGTACCCAGGGTCCAACCAGGTCAGGGGAAGGAGAGGGAAAGGGGGTGAGTCAGCATGATGGCCCTATACTACCTCACTCACATCCATTTCCTTCCTTCAGTGTGTGTTTGGGGGGCATCAGGAGAGGGTTTGCAGTGCTGAGAAGTTGGGCTGTGATCCATCCTTAGCTGGCCAGGCAGCAGCTGGTAAAAGAGGGCCAGAGGCAGATTTTTAAAGGGCTGTGCAGCCCGATTGGAGCCACCAAGAGAGAAGGTTCCTCTGGAAAAGAAGCATTTGTTGTTGCAGAGAGGCAGGAGTTGGAAAAAATCACAAATAATCAAATCAGTGAAAGTGAAACCTACAAATATGGAGAACTGGCTGTGGTGCCTTGTACCAAAAAGTATGTTTTCACTTTTCTTTTTCTTCTGTAAACTGTCTTAAGTTCCATTTTTGGGAAAATCTGAGATATAAACAAAGTGATTAATTGATTGATGAAACCATTTTTAGATTGATCAAATGGTTGTTGCTGCTTGGTTTTGAAGTTGTGCTGAAGGATAAAAAAGTGCAGCACCTAAGCAGAGGAAATGGACTCTCAGGGTGGGGGAAATTAACCATAACAATTAAAAGGTTAAGGAAGGAAGCTCACAGGAGTGTCATGGAGTGTTTAAATAAAAATTGGAACATAATAAGCTGTTAAACCTAACCAGTTTAATATAATAATTGTAGTTACTGTTGAAGAATGGATTTATTTTTAGTAGCCAACTACTTTCTGGGTCTTGGGACAAAAACTGTACAACTGTAACTAAATTTTAAAAGTAATTTCCCAAGCTCTGGATGTCATTGTTGCTTTTATCTGTCTTTTAAATAATATGTCTGGTTTTTGTGTGATTTTAGGGTAAACGTTTTCTTAGATTTAGTTGTACTGAGATGTTTTCAAGAAATGTTTATTGTGAAGTTGAATAGTTATTAGCATTTTATTAAGACAGATGAGTTTAAGATTAAAGTAATGAATAGCTGCTCTGCATGACTACTGAGAAACTACCAATTTTGTCTTAGACATGAGCCAGGTTTGCTTCCGAGCGTAATTTATTGCAAAAGCCTTTCAAAATGCAGCATGCACTGGATGGTAAGAAAATATTGCATATACTTAAAAACATATAACCACATGTAAAACTGTAGCAAAGGTTAGCAAAAAGGTAAAATGAAACAATTTCATCGTGTTTCAGCTACCTAAAATCTTTTTTAAAAAGCAATTCAATTTATTCTATCCTTTCATTTACAAATAGTCTGAAATAAAACTATTTGTAGGGCCTGTTTAAAAGCAATGAGGAGAGCAGTAAGTGGGCATTTTGAGGGAGTTTCACAAATGTGGGGCCAGAATGGGAAAGGCCATTTTTCTGGTACTTCTGATAGGTCTGACTTCCCTTCCCGGTGGGGATAGCAGAAGAGTCTCTGGACCTTTCCACAGCTTACCTGCTGCCAAATCCATCGTGTGGGGATCTCAGGGTTGGCTCTCCCAGAAGGGGACCATGACAGAAGTGCTCCCCTGCTCACTGGCTGCCTACTGGACAGGAGGAAGCACAATGGCTCTGCCCCTCCCTTCCACAGTGCAGCCTGGCACTTTCCCAGTCTTCACTGGGGTAAGAAGCACAGCCATTGCACTTCCTGATGTTCTGCATGGCAGGTAAGTGTGAGAGGGAAGTGAGAGGACTGCGTAATCGTGGTTCATTGATGGAAGAAACCCATCAATTCTGCAATTGTGACAGGCAGCAACGGGATCATGACAATGTCATACAGAACCATTGTTGCGGTCCTGTCGCAATCCCATCACCATTGCAGGTTGGGGGCGAGGTGCGGAAAGGGCCACTCTGGCTGATCTTAACATTCTTGCAAGTTCATGTGGATGTAGAGGGTCCTTTAAGTAATTTTGGTTTACAACTTTAATACAGCGTGAGCCTCCAGAAATCCGAAATGCTGCAAAACCTGAAACTTTTTGCCACCAGCCACCTGCTTCTGCCTTTGAGGTGACAACTGCGGCACTTGCGCTTGCGTCTCTCAGATCTTCAGACTCTCTGTTTCTGCCACAAGCCACCCACTTCCACCTTTGAGGCGATGGCTGCAGCACTCCTGTTTATTTGTCTCTCAGAGGAGTGCTGCAGCTGGCACCTCAAAGGTGGGAGCGGGTGGCTGGCAGCAAAAAGAGAGAGACTGAGGATCTGACATACAGGAGCACCGTAGCTACCACCTTGAAGGCAGAAGAAGGCAACTGGGGGCCAAAGAGAGAGACTGAGGATCTGTGAAATGTTGAGAGGTGTGATTCACGCACTGTACTGTGCTTAGATTCCAGCCATTTCGCAGATCCTCTTGTGTCTCATGCACAACATAAGTAAAAAAACAAACAAGATGCAAGGCTCTTCCAAAAAGATATTATATTCCAAAAACCAAAAAAATCTGAAGTAATGAACACTTCTGGTCCCAAGCATTTCAGATAAGGGAAGCTCAACCTGTACCAGCGCTTTGAGTCTGGAAGCAGCCAAGGAAGAAAGATCTACACTTTCTCTCTGACATGCTGCAATAAGTGGCCAAGTGCACAGTGGATGGTGGGGATGGCTCCCACGTGGGCCAGAGCATCACCACTCAGTTGAAAAATGAAAGGTTTTCATGTTTTGGGCATGTCTTGAGGCTGAAAAGGGGACCCAAACTGCCACATCCTCATGATGTTGGCAGTATATTAGGCCAGAAAATTATTTTTAAAAAGAGGGGAGTTGGGGTACTTGGGTAGTTTTGGAGCTGCTAGCTCTGGGGTTCAAGGAGTAACTGTGGCCCACAAGTCACCCTTACTGTAAGAAGATTTCTCAGTTGATTCTATGACCTTCATGGATGTTATCTTCTTTTTTGTCTCATCCCTACAA
>CAOLHI010004720.1:25000-103299 GCA_948474755.1 Ctenosaura bakeri
TCCCATACTTCAGATTCCAGCATTCCATAGGATACAGGCATTGTAGTTAAAGTGGAATCAAACTATATAACTATGCAGAACAGAAGTACTCTTAGTAGTTAATATACTCTGTAGAGGATTCTTCTGACAATACCAAGGATACCGACATCAAATGTCACAAAGCCCATGTTCCTATTTTGCATATAATTAACATACAGGCATGGGCAATTGTCACAAGCTCGGAGGGCCACATCCCTCATGTGACTGTATAGGGTTGTGCCTCCATTTTTGACCACTTGCCACAGTTTGGTAGATCCAAAGGTCACAAATGGTAAATGGTGTCCATAGCATTTCCTGAAGTATGGAGCACTGTGGGCCATTTTACTCCATTTTTTTCAGTGTTGATAGGCCTTTTATCCAAAATATAGGTGGCCCTCCACATTTGCTAGGGATTAGGGGTGCAAGACTCCAGCAAAAGTAGAAAAATTGCAAATATCAAAATGTTTGTGTGTCTGTGTGAAGGGGGCTGAGGCATGGTGAGAACAGGCACTCGGGGTCTAAACCAGGTCGGGGAAAGGAGGGGAAAAGTGGTGAGCTGGCATAGTGGCCCTATACTTCTCTCTCACCCTTTTCCTTCCCTGGGTGTTGGAGGGGCATCAGGAGAGGGTTTGTGGTGCCAAGAAATCGGGCTGTGAGCAGTCCTTAGCTGGCCAGGCAATGGCTGGCGGAGAAGGAAGAGGACCAGAAGCAGAGCTTTAAAGGGCTGAGAGGCCTGATTAGGGACTCCAAGAGGGAAGATTCCACAGGAAAGAAGCATCTGGAGTGGGAAGGCGGGACAGGTGTTGAAGAAATTTGCAAATTATCAAATCTGTGAAAGTCAAACCCACAAGGTGGTGGGCCAGCTGTATTTGGGAAAAAGACCTGGACAAGCTTTAAAAAGTAAGCCCCTTTCCAGAAAATGCAGCAAAATGGTCCACTACAACCTCCGAGAAGTGCTTTTAGGAAATGCTAAGAGCCATTTGGGGACAATTTTTTTAAAAAAATATCTCTCCAAATTTGGGGGCAAGACTGTGGGTGTCCTAGGAAGGGGGCTGGAAAAACAGTCTTGCATACCGTCCAAAGGTTACAGTTTGCCCACTTTGCAATGCATCGGTAATTTATGTAATTATTCTAGGATTACAACATTTCAGCTACTCTTTTGGTTTTGATGCTGAAGAGAAAAACAGAAGTCAGATCAGCTGAGATTCAATCAGCTGCTGCCAATACACAACTCACTTCCATTTCTTACTATTAGATCATGTTCAGACCACAGACTTTGGTTGTTTAAATGGCCACTCCCTCTCCCCAGAAAACTCTGGGAATTATAGTTCTCTGAGTGCATCAGCAGTCATGGGCAGAACTCTCAGCACCCTCATCAAACTACCATTTCTAGAAAACTCCCATTAAAGCTGAAGTAAATAAAATCAGTGTGAAATTATTATATTGTAACAATGCATTTAATATTTGACTGGGAGGGATAATTGCAGCTCTGGGTAGCAAGTGATGTCTTTTTAATTTTTTATTATTATAAAGAAAAAAGAACAATACATAACAGAATAAAGCAAAAACACCATGTGAATAACATAAATGTGAAAAAGAGAAAAATCACAACACAAATAGCTTACATTGCTATTTCTCTCCAGCGTAGCAAGCGATTTCGATGACAATAATGTCACATACTTCACTGAACACCAAAGTTAGCATAATCACTGCTGTAGTATTTCTTGTTTCTGTATATTGATCTGAAAGCTGGACAGTGAAGAAAGTGAACAGGAAGATGATCAGCTTATTTGAAATGTGGTGCTGGGGGAGAGTTCTGAGCATACCACTGATAGCCAAAAAGACAAATAAATGGGTTTTATAGCAAATCAAAGCTGAACTCACCCTATAAGCTAAGAAGGCTAAACTGAGGCTATTGATGCAGCTTGTTGGAAAAGATAATACTGCTTGGTAAAGCTGAAGGCAGTAGGAAAACAGGAAACCCAGATTATAGATAGATTGACTCAAAGAAGCCATGTCCCTCAATTTACAAGACCTGAGTAGAGCTTTTATTAGGAGGACCTCTGGAAGGTCTCTCTTTCAAAGCATCATCATAAATTTAAGCCAACACATAACAACAATGGCGCATATATGTATCAAGCAAGAAGTATGTTTCTAGTTTTAAGTGATTATTTGTCCTCAAGGGAAAATATATGCAAATATAATTAATTAATTGACTAGCTGACAGTGTATTCATGGTTATTTGGGGAAGCAAGTTCTACTGTATAAAATAGGGCTTATAAGGCTGCGTAGGATTGATGCCTAGAACTCATGCAAGTTACAGTACACAATTATTGAGAAATAAATCTAATTGAGTTGATAAGGATACACTTCCAGCTAGTTATATATGATATTGTAATGTTACAACATAATCCTCTACATGTCTATCCAGAGACACGTCCCACTAATTTCAGTAGGATGTATTGGTAGCTAATATGCTAGAGTATTGTATTATTAACCTTGAGCGTGTTTACTTAGAAGTGGGACTGAAGTACTAGCCAGTGAGATGTAAACACTAGCAAGTGTGGTTAGAATTAGAGTCTGCAGGCCGACAGCCTGGGTCAGTCATTCAAACAAGCAAAACTGAGTAAGAGACATAGGCCCTTTTCTCACGGGGTAATTAAATCGTGGCAGGTCGACCTCAAATGGGGGCCTTTTACACCTTGGAGAGTACTGGGTCGCATATAATTTTAAAGATTCTCACCTCATTCTGCGCGGATACGCCGCCATCTGGCACTCGCGCGCACTTTTCAAAAACTGGAAGAAATGTGGTTTTTTTCCACCGATCCGCGCTCCTGGTTTCGTGAGAAACGGACGGTATGCACTGATTCGTGCACGAGATCGACAGAGGGCGGGATTTGGGCATGGCCAGCTTAAGCGGTACGCCCGCCCCCAAAACGCCCGGCAGCAGCTCTTCCTCCATACCCAAAAGAGCAGAAAGCAAGCGAAAAGACAGACAGGGAAAATGCTCACTGTCTCTCCACGGCAGCTCCAAAGGAAGGTGCGGGGCAGGGGCAGAGCGGGGGGGGGACGCCCGTATGTAATGGCGTCCGTGATGACGCACCACGGGATTTTTAAAAAATTAAATAAAGCCAATCACAGTCGGGGGGGGAAGGACACTAACGGGAGTGGCTATGATAATATTGTGTGAATGCATTAACACACACTAAGCAACTTCGCTATAGAGCCGTGAGAACGCTCCTAATTTTATCCCCATGTTAGCGGGGATTAAGGAAAAACCCGCCTGAATCGTAGCTGCACGATTTCCAAACCATGTGTGAAAAGGGCCATAGATAGAAGGTAGCTCCTGGATGGCCTTCCTCTTGATTTGCTTGTGTGGATTAAGTTCTCATTTTATTTATTGAGCAGGTAAATGTCCAGGACTGTGTGAAAAATCTGGTGAAGGTCTTGATCCATAAGGCCCACAGTGATCTGGAGAAAGTCAGAGCCATTTGGATATGGATTTGCCATCACATTGGTAGGTACTAGCTTTGACCACGACAGAAGTTCCATACCTATGGCAACCACAACAAAGGACAGTATTCTTCCAGGGACCTTGTTAAGGGAATGAATAGTCAAATCTTAAAAGTTCCTGTATAAAATATATTTAGATAATGTTATAAGATAGGAGGGTAACTGTGGCCCGTAATGTTACTGGCCTGATATTTTAAAGTTATATTAGTAATTTAATTAATATTTTAAGGATTTTTTAATATCCTTTTTTAATAGCACATATATGAAATGTAGCATGTTTATTATGATAAAATGCAAATATTATGAAGTATCATGTATTATGAGGGTTATGATAATATATGTAAAATATAATGTAATAATAAATATTAATTTTTTAAAAAGAATAGCATTCCACATAAAAGGAGGGCATTCCCATCATTATATGTCCATCCTTGAGGAACTTGCCTATGGATCTTCTGCCTGTCATGCAAATCTCAAAGGCAGTGGATATTATGTGGGGAGACAGGCCTAAACCAGAGTTGAAGTGAAGTTTCTACAAGAAGTGCACACAACCTTTTGCTTTCCTGATATCGGACTGCAACTTCGAGCAGCCCCAATTAGCAGGCCCTTGGTCAAAATTGATGGGGTTAGGATCTGAGAACAGCTAGAGTCCACAGGTTCTCACTGTTGGCCTCCAGTATCAGCAGGAAAATTTACGTGAGTAGGTGCTGCTTTTCTAGAGAAGATTGTTGGGAGGCTTGTACTTTCCTATATTAGCCGGTACTTTCCTATATTAGCCAAGGTTGTACAGTCTTCGGAGAAGGCCCTTCTCTTGGCCCCACCAGAGATATGTTTGATGTGGACACAAAAGAGAGAGACACCTTCATGGCTGCTCGCAGAACTCCTCAAAACCTGAGGAGGCTTCCATTTTATTGTCCATCCAATGGCAAGCAAAGATGTTGTAATTCAGACAGATCTTTGGCATTTAAGCTGAGCTGCTTTGGAAGGGGTTTAACTAGATGTTTGCTATTATTTATATTGATAGATCTTAAATGTGTTTTATTACTTTGTGTTTTTATTTGAAAAAATAAAGTCTGTAACTCATGTAAGGCTCTTCCACCCTCCTTTTGATTTTCGGCTCCATACCCTGAGGTAACATCTCACCTATGTCTCTCTTCAGAATATGATGTGGAATGGCTCCATGGTAACACCAAGATATCTCGTGAGCCAGAAGATATCCTACAGTCAAGAAAGACCATTTGTGCTGGATATGCTAGACTTTTTGAAGAAATGTGCCGGTAATTTGTCCTGAATTACACTCAGTAGCTGTTAACCAGCATAGTGCAGGAAATGGTTCTCTTTCATTTGTATGTATGTGAAGAGGCTGAAGGGAATGACTATCATGACTGATTCTGAAGAAGAACCAAACATGACCCACTAATCTTTCCTGGTGTGGCTAGGAGAAGTAATTCCTCTTCAACTCCAAACCAATCACAGCAACAGCCATTCACATAAATATGTGCTTGTATTTTTGCTTATTCTTACTTCTGTGGCTATATTCAGACCTTCTCAGATTCTCCTGTGGAAATTTTGAAGCAAATGTACATGTATTTTTTTATTTTTCATTATTTCTTCTAATTACCAATGAGATAAGCAAGAACAGTATGGTGTATTGATGCCTCTCCCCAGTCACTGGAAATATTGCCATTTCATTCTTCCCTCATCAAGCAATATCTCAAATTTTTAAGGCTCTGAGTAGAACCTCTTAACAACATGAAGCATGTTGTTTATATCAAAATACAAACTGAAATCAGGAGGCTACCCAATACTACTTTGAATGCAAGTTTATATGTCACTGGCATATAAGTGGCCAATGGGCATACAGTGGATGCTCTGCATCTGTGGGGATTTGATCCCAGGATTTCCCTCCTCCCATGGATGGCAATGGTCATGTCCTGTATTATTAAATGGCTGCAGTGTGTCTGTGGACACTTCAGAGTGTCCATGTTCACATCACCACCATTTTAGGTATAGGATAGATGATCCACAGTCAATGGAAATCACAGATCTGGAGCCTGCAGATCTGGAGGGTCCCCTTTATATAAATGAGGCAGGACACTTCTGTAGGCCAGCTTCTTTAGAACTATGGAGGCATTTCTACCACTCAGCAGAAGCTGAATGAAAGCAGCCATCCCATAAAACTCTTAAAGCTTTTTTTGCCATAAAAAATCTCCCCTTCTCCTCAAAATCCTTTAATACCCATTTTTATGGACAAGATCCCACTATGTTTTCATTAAGAGGTACGTTGCGCTTCTCCAACCTGTTTCATCAGGCAATCCTTGCTTTTAATTAGGAGCTCTGTTCTCACCCTTTTCTTTCAAAATATTTAAAATTCTTTGTGTTGCATTGCTGTAACATTTCTGAATGGCTGTCATTAAGCAATTCTTGTTCTTTGTGATGGTGAGGAGATGGATAATCTTTGCTTTTTAACCAGAAAAGAGTTGCTTGCCACTTTATCTTATTTTTGCATTGGAAAATTGCATTCATACAAAAATAAAGAAAAGAATATGGAATCATTCTTGCTGCACATTGGAATTTGCTTATTAAAGATCCAGACTACTATGCTAGGACAAGAACTAATTAATACTTATTAATTACAGCCACTAATACTACGATTGTAGATGAGTTTATTCAGAAACAAGTCCTACTGCAATCAGTAAAGTGTATATAGAGGACTACATCCTAAGGAATGCTGTAGCCCAAGTGATTTAGAATGAGGCAGCTAAATAGCTATTTTTCTTAGAGGTGCAAGGAGTAAGTTATTAATTAAAGGATAATAGCCCTGATAAGTTTGAACAACAGGGGTTTTAAGGGAAAAAATTGCCACAAATTAGCATGTTAGCAAAGATATTATTTGTTTTTTCACAAAAACTGGGTAAATGAATGGTGTACATTCAGGATGAAACAAACATTGTGGAAGTAGCCACAGTCCTCTTAACTGTGAACAGTACTCCTGAATATATTTCTTCTCCTCAGTATTGCAGGGATACAGTGCAAAACATTGTCAGGGACCTCCAAAGGGAAAGGACCAGACTTTAAGAAAGACAAGAGACATTCCTGGAATGCTGTTTATCTTGATGGAAAGTGGCACCTTTTGGACAGCACATGGGGGAGTGGCTTTGTGGATGGTGACAAGTTCACTTTTAGGTATGTCCTCATAAAGTAGCAGGAAAAACACAAATCACAATATAGGGCACATTGAGGGCAGAGTTTACTTCCATTGTCTGATTGTTTAAAAGTGAAAATGGGAGAGGAGGAGGCATCTACCAGCACCATGAAGACTGATGTACCGATATTTTTTAGCATGAACTTTTGTAGGTATCATTCCAGTTCTTAAGATGCATTGATGAGTAATATTAAAGCCACAGGTTTTTAAGGATAATTGCACAGTCCTGCAAGTGGAAGAGAATATTAAGAAAGACGCAAGTCATAAGCTTCACTTGAAATCTCCAAAGAGCAGTGTGAGGTGATGCAGGTTTTTAAAGTGGCTTGCAGTAGTCTTTCAAGGGATTAGTTATAGCATTGACACGTGAAAGGAATAAATCTGCATAGCCAAAGTCAGTTACCTTGAGATCAAAACCTTCTCTGAGGAGATTAGTTTTGTTATAGGAGCTCTAACACTGGAACTCCATACCCAGAGAAATCAGACTGGCATGCTCCCTATTTTCTTTTTGCAGACAAGTAGAGACTTTTCCATTTCAACAAGCATTTGATGAGTGATTGTACAAGGCCTATCTCAGTCAAACAGTGTGCTGGGTCTTGCCAATTGTTGTGTTGGGGTATGTGTGCACATGTGCACACACAGATGTTCAATGGTGTATGTTTTTCATCTGTTTTTTAATTTTTAGATTGTGTAATATCTTTTTATCTTCTGTATTGTGTGAATTTTTAACGTGTTTTTAAATTTGTTTTAAGTTGCTTTGAATCCTAAATTAGGAAAAAGGTGTGATAGAGATGATGATGATGATGATGATGATGATGATGATGATGATGGGAGGACTTGTGTTAATATATGTGGTGTGCCATGAAACCATTATCTTTGTTCATACATCAGCTAATGGATTGGAATTTGTGAATATAACTCAATTCAGCAGTTTCTCTTTCCAATCTTCCTTTAATTTTTATTTGAGAGCTGTAACTTTTAAGTTCCATATTGGACGTCCAAGATTTGCTTGTGTTGTTATTGTTATTGCTGCTGCTGCTGTTGTTGCTGGAGCCACTCTCTAATGTTTTATGATTTGTAGACCTTTATAAGCAGATGCACTGGAGGACTTGTAGGACCTTAAAGATGAAGTGAATTCCAACAATGCCAACAAAGGGGACTGGACCTTGCACCAGATTACATGTTCCGGAACAGGACAGACCCAATTTTGGGCTCTGTGCTTCACACAAAAACAAAATCAATATAAATTAAAAGCTTATTTTATCACAAGAGCTAAATCCAGTTTCAGAGAAAGTTGTCAGGGCTACATTCCAATGGTAATCAAGGCCAAAGGCAAAAGAGTGAGACCAAAACCATCAGCCTACTTTTAGATGGGAAACATTCAAATGCTAGTATAATGGGAAGGAGCCATGGCCCTTTGGAAAGTCTCAGAGAGCCAAATTCATAATTTGGTTCCAGGGCTGAGGTTTTTCAGCTCTGAGGTTCATGTAATCTGTGTTCTGCCATTACAAGGCTTTGTTTTTGGCTGTTTGAGAGACTGAGCTGTCTGTATGGCATATTCTGGGGAAGATAACAGGTGGCATATTACTAGCTAAGTTCATTGTAACAGACAATATTGTGCTTAATAGTCACTTAATTGACTAGAACTCTGTTGAAGAGCATCCACTAGGAAATTCTCTTGCATGAGCCAAAGTGAAATGAATGGAATGTAGGCTGAGAGATAATGACAGCTCAACATCACCCAGTGAAATTCAAGATTTCACAGGGATTCCATCTCCAGTCTTTTGCATTTAACCACAGACAGTTTTGTCCGTTCCTCCTTTGTGCTCATTTAAGGAAATATTTAAAAAGCTGTTAATATTTACTTCTTCCTTTTGCAGTCACAGGGAGTTTTACTTTCTTGCCCATCCTGATCTGTTTGTTAAGAATCACATCCCAGATGACCCCAAGTGGCAGCTTCAAGGCATGGACCCTGCAACAATCTGAAGGTAATGTTCACTGTGCACCTCAGTTTATTCAGCAGGGCTCGTTCCAGCCTCTGCAAAGCATCAGACATGGAAACAGTTCAAGTCCACAAGAGAAACATTTGTCTTGCTTCTTCCTGTTATCATATCTGCAAATATTTTGTGTGCTTTTCAAGTGGAAGCACATCTTAGGGCAACAAGATCTTGTCTAAAATAGTATTAATAGATCTCTTGGAAAGGAGTGGAATCATGTGCAAACATACTGGGATAACATAAAAACATAGAATCATAGAGTAGGAAGAGACTATAAGGGCCATCTAGTCCAACCCACTGCCATGCAGGAATCCATTCCTGACAGATGGCCATCCACCCTGTTTGAAAACATAAAAAAGAGAGACTCTGAGGCAACATATTCCACTGTTGAACTGCTCTTACCATCAGGAAGTTCTTCCTAAGTCTTTTCCTGAAGTTTGAAGCCATTGCTCCATGTCCTAATCTCTGGAGCAGCAGAAAAAAGGCTTCCTCCATATGCTATTCCTTCAAATATTTAAACATTACCATCATGTTGCCTCTTAACCATCTCTTCTCTAGGTTTAGGATACCCAGCTCCCTATGCTGTTCCTCATAGATCATGGTTTCCAGGCCTTTTACCATTTTACTTGTTGTCCTCTGCACACATTCCAGCTTGTCAAAATCCTTCCTGAACTGTGGTGTCCAGAACTGAACACAGTATTCCCGATAGAGTCTGACCAAAACATATTCGTGTTCTTCCCAGTTGCTACACTGCAAGTTCCTGTATGGTGTGCACCATTTCTTGGTGATGCTGGGAAGAAATGGGGCAAACTAGATATTTCATTTTTGGATACATGGGAGAGGAAAGGCAGCTAGCTCTAGGATGTTGACATTTTGATGGCTGTTCTACTGCATCTGGCAACAGAGAAGGGGCGTAAGAGGCTAAGAGGAACAAGTGTTGATGGTGGAGGTTGTAAAGCGGCACGTATGAAGGGAAAGGGCAGCCAGCTGCATATTTTTATACTTAAAAAAAGTGCAAGAGAACAAAAGACATAATTCTGAATGAAACCACTGAGGGTCTGTCACTTTTTATACATAACAAGGAACAGATACCTAATATTCAGGCTAATATTCAGAACTGTGTTCACAGAAGTGTACAACACTGTTGTGTTCCATGACTACAAGAGGGTGGGGGCAATCATGAAGCTGCCCCTCCAGAAAAATTCCTATTCTTTATAAAGCTGGGTACGCCTTCTGCAATGCATTTTGGGTATTGTTACAGGGGTCTTTAGAGGAAAAGGGCCAAAATTCCTGATGCTGGAATTTTACACACTGATTTCACACAATTTCACAATGTTATATTGGGTTTAGGTCATTGTTGTTATACCTTACTTAGTAACTATAACACTGCTCTTTCATCCATATGGGTACTAGAGCAGCATACAAACACAATTTAAAATATAAGATTATAAAAACAATAAAAAATCTAAATGTATCATCAGGACAAAGAAAAGCAGTAAAACAGTAAAACAAAGTCAGTAAATCTTGAAATCCTTCATAATATATAATGGGTTTTACCTACTGCAAAAATGGATTGTGGTGCAGATGTTAAGCAGACAGGTTAAACAGATAAGGTGACCCCTTTGCCAGTTGGAAACCATTCAGTTTCTCCGTATTCTGTCGGTAGCCTTTTGTTCGGAGTACAGATTACGCATCAGGACAACGCAATCCTTGGCTGCATCAATAGGAGTATGGTATCTAGATCGAGGGAGGTAATGGTATCACTCTATTCTGCATTGGTTAGGCCTCATTTGGAATACTGTGTCCAGTTCTGGGTGCCTCAGTTCAACAAGGATATCAACAAGCTGGAACATGTCCAGAGCAACCAAAATGGTGAAGGGTCTGGAAGTCATGCCCTATGAGGAATGGCTTAGGGAGCTGGGTAAGTTTCGTCTGCAGAAGAGAAGGTTAAGAGGGGACATGATAGCCATGTTTAAATATTTGAAGGGATGTCATGTCAAAGAGGGAGTGGGCTTGTTTTCTTTTGTTCCAGAAAGGAGCAATGGATTCAAACTGCAGGAAAGGAGATTCCAACTGAACCTCAAGAAGAACTTCCTGATGGTCAGAGCTGTCCAGCAGCGGAATATGCTGCCTCGGAGTGTGCTAGAGTCTCCTTCTTTGGAGGTTTTTAAGCAGAGGCTGGATGGCCATCTGTTGGGAATGCTTTGATGGGTGTTCCTGCATAGCAGGGGGTTGGACTGGATGGCCCCTGGGGTCTCTTCCAACTCTATGATTCTATGAAATATTGTGACATGTTCATTTCACTCTTGATCCATAGTTTTCCATGATAAACACTATCAAAGACTTTGCTATAATCTGTAAAGCAGAGGTTGATTTTCTTCTGAAATTCTTTGATGTCCTCCATTAGCCAACATATGTTTGCAATATGATCCCTAGTGCTTCTTCCTTTCTTGAACCTGGCTTGGGTGTCTGGCATTTTTCAAGTCGTATATGGTAAAAGTCTTTGTTGTAGAATATTGAGCATGACTTTGCTTGCATAGGAAATTAATGTAATCCCTGGTGACCCTTTTCTTAGGGATTAAGATATATATTGAGCATTTCTAATCTGTGTACCATTCTTTTGTTTCCCATGTTTGTTGACATATGTTAGTTAGAACTAGAGTAGATTCCAGCTCTGTAGCTTGAAGCAGCTCTATTGGTATTCTGTCTATTGCTGGTGATTTATTTCTCCCAAGTTCTCAGACTGCCACTTCCACTTCACTTTATAAAACTGGAGATTCATATTCAAATGGTTCTTCCCCGAATAAAACTATCATTCTTTCATCTCTTTGATATGGTCCTTCATTGTGTTGTTTGCATCATCTTTTTATTTGTACTTGGTCATGTACTGTGTTCCCCTGCTGGACATAGAGTACCCCTACCCCTGGTTTAAATTTCCCTTTGATTTCTCGGATCTTGTGGATCTTGCAATTCTTTTTTGTTGTCATCTTCTATTTCTCTACATTGATTGTTATACTAGTTCTCTTTGTGCTTGTGGACAAGTCACTAAACAGTTGCATTCAGGATTCTGACTTTGTTTCTGTCACTTTTTGCTTCTCAACTGTTTAAAGAGTTTCAAACATATATAGATGTATAGATGGTATTTGACTCCAATAAGTTGTCAAAAATATTGAAGAATGTTTCAAATCATTATTGGGGATGTAAAGATAAGGAGGGCTCCTTCTTCCAAATCTGGTAGATTTCTAAGAAAGCAAAAAATTATTGTTCTAAGATTTATATGTTAATTCAAATATATATATATATATATATATATATAGAGAGAGAGAGAGAGAGAGAGAGAGAGAGAGAGGAGAGATGGATTTTTTTACTGTAACCAGAAATGTTTTTGGTGGCTATTATCGATAAAGAACTGGGTAGTAAATGTGGCCTACTTCTTTCTTATATGATAACAGATACAAGAACACTGTTCACTCAAACCAGGAAATGGACTGAAGCACCAGCCACAGAAGAGTTGATTATAAGATCACTGAGTTATTCAAGTAGTGAAATTAATGTGGATCTTGGAGAATAAGCCAACTGAAGATTTCTTGAAAGATTGCTTATGGATTTTTTAAGCAATAAGAAAACCAGCTATGCAATAATGTGTGGATATGGCTACTAGTAATTGTAGTAAGATACCTTGCTTGGATCTGTAATGATAGAATATTATTTTTGTCTTTTTCCTTTTTTAAAATCTTTTCTCTTTCACCGCAGTTTGGTTGAGGAGTTTATCAGGATTCTTTTATGTATTAGTATGTTAAGGTTAATTAGTAAATTAGTGTTTACTAATAAAAGACTGCATTATATCCTTTAACTGCTTCTGCTACATCTCTCCCCACTATTATTGCTACCCTATTTCATTTCCCAAGTAAAACACTGTGTAATCATCTGACTTAAAATGTCCCATTCCTGTTTTCCGTAGCTCACTTAATCTAAGTAGGGTAATGTTTCTGTGTTCCATTTATTGTTTTACTATGTTTAGCTTCCCCTGATTCATGCTTCTCACATTCCACATTCCTGTAATATGTGCCGTGCAGCTTCAATTTTCCTTTCATCTCTCAGTACATCAATAGCTAGCTGAACGTCATTTTGGCTTGAGTTCAGTTGTGTCATTACTTGTAATTGTCTTCTGCTTTTCCCCAGTAGCTCATGCCATCCAACCTGGGAATTTCATTGTCTGGCACTATCTCTTGTTTCATTTTGGATTGTCTTATCGTAGAGTTTTTGTGGTAAAAGACATTCTAAAGGGGCTTAGCGTGCCTCCTTCTGCACAGTGCTAATAAATATTATCTGTGGTGCCACTGCTGTTGCCTTTGAGAGATCCTCTACCAGTGTCACTTCCCACTACTGCTGCTGCCCAACAGCTGTTTGGCACATTTCGTCTGGCTCCTCAGCAAAAGCCCATCTGACATGGGAGACCCTGCCAACAGCAGTGCTGTCATCTGCATAACCTCTTGCCTCAAGGGAACACACAATCCCACCATTGTGTAAAGGTACTACCATTGGTGGGTCCAAAAATGTTACTAGGCAGCAAATAAGCTGAAGATGGTAAATGACATTCATAACCACTTAACCCACCTGAGCTTCAAGTGAACATTCTGAACGTGTTGGAGCATCACCTGCTCTTTCAAGGGGAGGGCACCTACCTGTAGGATTTGCTATTTCCTGATCAGAAGAATCACCTAACCAAAGGGCTTCCTCTTTTCTGGAATTCAGTTTATTGTCCATCATCCAGCCTCTTACTGATTCAGTCAGTAGTAGTAGGTTGAGGTACAAGCAGGACTAAGGGATCGCTATGATGGTATATCATCTAATATATAAAAGTCAAAGTTTGTGAGTTAGTCTGTGTCAGGCAGGTGAAGACCTCATATGATTGGCTGTGTTGGGTGAGAAGACCTCATATGTTTGGCTGCCTGTGAAAATTTTATGGAATCCTGAAGTTGGCAGTTTAGGGAGGGGTCTTTAGAATTCTCAGCCAGAGAGCTCTTGGGCCTCAGGCTGGTTGCTATGGAGACAAGGCCTAGCTGCAAGAAGGAGGAGGGCAGTGTATTCCCTCAGAAACCAAACCTCTGTATGTTAACAACTCTGAATACGGATTGGATTGGGGAATATGGGGAGAAGTTAAAGGTACTGGACAACACAGTTTGGGGAGTTAGACACAAGATCTCAAACCTGTGTATTTCAACCATATCTAATTCCTAAAGTAAGGTAAGGTAATTCCTAAGGTATTTCTAACAAGTGTTACCTATGAGAAAATAAAATCCGGAGCAATGCTGGATATATACACTAGTAGTGTTATAAGGCTATTAGTCTGGCTTCTCAGCAAAAGCTTGTCTGATGTGGGAGACCCTACCAGCAGCAGTGCAACTGTCAACATAGTCTCTTGCCTCAGAGGAGCACGCAATCCTACCACCACAGAAAGGTTTGAAGTTTATCTGCATTAAAATGTCATGGGATGAGAAGCCAAGATTTGACAATCACCCTCCAGTTCTCTAGAAACAAAAAAGACTTCCATGCCAATGCATTTTATTGGATCTGACTGCTGCTCAAAAACGCTAAAGCACTGGACATGCAAGCTGGAAACATTATACATGATATGGAAAAGTGGAAAGGGAGACATTTCTCTTGCTTGTTCATGTTACAAGAACCTGAGGGCATCCACTGAAGGTGAATGGTAGGAGATCACAGACAGATAAGGGGAAATATATGGTCACACAATGCAGAGTTGGGCTGTGGAATTCATCATCACAATATATCTTAAAGGGGGCACACTCTCATGGCACCTTACTTTTTCTTTGACAAAAGTGTCTGTGAACTTTTGTGGCTTATGTCTTTGAACACAGTCTCCAACAAAAGGCTTATAGAATCATAGAATCATAGAATCATAGAAATGTAGAGTTGGAAGAGACCACACGGGCCATCCAGTCCAACTCCCTGTCATGCAGGAACACCCTCAAAGCACTCCCGACAGATGGCCATCAAGCCTCTGCTTAAAAACCTCAAGGTGGGAGACTCCACTACTCTCCGAGGCAGCAGATTCCACTGCCGGACAGCCCTGACTGTCAGGAAGTTCTTCCTGAGGTTCAGGTGGAATCTCCTTTCCTGCAGCTTGAATCCATTGCTCCTTGTCCTGGTTTCTGGAGCAGCAGAAAACAAGCCCCCTCCTTCCTCTACGTGGCATCCCTTCAAATATTTAAACATGGCTATCATGTCCCCTCTTAACCTCCTTTTCTGCAGACTAAACATACCCAGCTCTCTCAGTCTATCCTCATAGGGCATGTTTTCCAGGCCTCTCACCATTTTGGTCACCCTCCTCTGGACTTGCTCCAGCTTGTCAATATCCTTCTTGAATTGGGGTGCCCAGAACTGGACACAGTATTCAAGATGGGGTCTAACCAAAGCAGAGTAGAGTGGTACCAGTACCTCCCTCGATCTAGACACCATACTCCTGTTGATGCAGCCGAGAATTGCATTGGCTTTCTTGGCTGCCGCATCACACTGCTGACTCATGTTCAGCTTGTGGTCTATGAAGACTCCTAGATCCCTTTCACACGTACTGCTATCCAGCCACGTGTCCCCCATCCTATATTTCTGTATTCCATTATTTCTGCCTAAGTGTAGGACCTTACATTTCTCTCTGTTGAATTTCATTTGTTCGCCCTGGCCCAGCTCTCCAATCTATCCAGGTCATTTTGAATTTTGATCCTGTCTTCTGGCGTATTAGCAACCCCTCCCAATTTGGTGTCATCTGCAAATTTGATGAGCATGCCCTCTATTCCTTCATCTAAGTCATTGATAAAAATATTGAACAGCACTGGGCCCAGGACAGAACCTTGTGGCACCCCACTAGTCACTTCTCTCCAGGATGAAAAGCAGCCATCCGTGATCACCCTTTGGGTTCGGTGGTCAACCAATTACATATCCAATTAACAGTAGCCCTGTCTAGCCCACATTTTACTAGCTTCGATGCAAGAATGTCATGGGGAATTTTTCAAAGGCCTTACTGAAATCGAGATATGCTACATCCACAGCATTCCCTTCATCTATCAAGCTAGTAACTCTATCATAAAAAGAGATCAGATTAGTCTGGCATGACTTATTTTTGAGAAATCCATGTTGACTTCTCGTGATTATTGCGTTGTTTTCTAAATGATTAGAAACTGAACGCTTAATGATCTGCTCCAGGATCTTTCCGGGTACCGATGTCAGGCTGACTGGGCGATAATTCTTTGGGTCCTCTTTTTTTCCCTTCTTGAAGATGGGGATAACATTTGCTCTCTTCCAATCTGCTGGAACTTCTCCTGTCCTCCAAGATTTCTCAAAAATTATAGCAAGCGGTTCCGAAATGACCTCTGCCAGCTCTTTTAATATCCTAGGATGCAATTCATCTGGCCCTGGAGACTTGAATTCATCCAATGCGGCCAGGTATTCCTGTACCACCTCTCTACTTATTAAGTGCCTCATTTCCTCTGCTTCCTCCCCTGCTCCCCTACCGCCAGGTTGAGTGCTTGTATCCTTCTGGGAAAATACGGAGGCAAAGAAGGTGTTAAGTAGCTCTGCCTTTCTCTCCCCCCTGTGAGTAATTCGCCATCTTCTCTGCGTAGCGACCCTACTGTCTCCTTCTTTTTCCTTTTGCTGCGGACATATTTAAAAAAACCCTTTTTATTGTTTTTAATGTCTCTGGCCAGCCTAAGTTCGTTCTGTGCTTTAGCCTTTCTGACCTCCTCCCTACATCTCCTGGCTACTTGCTTAAATTCTTCTTTGGGGGTTTTCCCCCCTTCTTCCATTTCCTATACGTGTTTCTCTTAACTCTTATGCCAATGGCAAATCCCATATTTGTTAGTTTTTAAGGTGCTTTTCTGTTTGCTCTGCAATAGACTAAGCAAACTCTCTGCCCCTGATTCTTTAAAAGGGAATCAGGTATATTCATAAAAGATAGAAATTCATAAAGCATAAATTAAATTTTGTACTGCTTCACATTTTATATTGTTTAAATTGGATTCCTGTAAGCTGCCTTGAGATCATTAGGTATAAGCCAAGATACAAATATTTTATCGAATTAATGAATGAAGCTACCAATTGCTACTAGTCATTACTACCATCAAGTCAACTTCAGCTCATGGTGACCCTATGGATGGGAGACCTCTATGTCACTTTGTCATCCAAAGTCCTGTTCAAGACTTGCAGACTCAGGGCTGTGGCTTCCTTGATTGAGTCTACCCTCTCTGTAAGGAGTTTTTCCTCTTTTCCTATTGCCTTTTACCTACATCACATGTGTCAAAAACAAGGCCCATGGGCCAAATCTGGCCCGCCAGGCCATTTTATGCGGCCCTCACATCTCTCCTAGAGCTGCAACAGTCCCCCCCGCCTGGCAAGCCTAATCCCCACATTGCTGGCCCCCAGCTGCTTTTATTCTGAAGAGAGGCCCAGCAGCCGGCACTCGTAATCTACTTTTACTTCTGACTGCTCCTCTGTCCCAAGTCTCGCCATCAGAGCGTTGCTGTGGCTTACCATGGCAACGCACTGTGCGGCTCGCGAGAATTGGAAAAGGGGAACATCAGAAGTAGAAGCAGATCACAAGTGCTGGCTGCTGGTGCTCTTCAGAATACTGGCAGCTGGGGGCCCACAATGTGAGATTGGGCTCACCAGGTACAGAGAGGGGCAGGGGGCAGAAAGAGCCACAGGGGAGGGGGAGCAGAAAGAAGCACAGAGAGGGGCTGGGGGCTGAAACAGGCACAGAGGGGTCTGGGGAGCAGAAAGTGGCACACTTTGGATACACTGACCAATTCTATGTCACTTTGCAGAGGTATGGGGGATCATAAACTATGATCAAATAGCCCCAAAATGTCCAAGGAAAGAAAAGTTAATGCAGAGGGAAGGCAGTTTACAAACCAGTAATAATTGAATGCAGAGGCAATTATTTAACATGATAAAAGTAGATCCCTTTATGTAGTCTTACAGATACAACTGGCCCTTTGAGGGCAACCATAATGCTAATGTGGCCCAAGATGAAATTGAATTTGACACTGTTGCTACGGCCGATAAACCCTATCCCAGGGTCTACAATTTAATATTAAAAATATCTCCATGTGTTTGAGAGGTCCCCTGAACGAGCACGTAGGCAGGCACGGTCGAATGGCCGAAAACAGGCAAAACCCAGTCAGGCCAGTAAATCCATAGTCATGTAGCCCTGGGAGACCTCCAGACATGTAAAACATAAAATACAAAAAGGGTCCTCAGCCCCGAGGAGCCAGCTTGAAGGGATTAACACATCTGACAATCAGCCCATCAAGCGAGGACGATTTGTATACAGCCAAGGCTTTGACGACCCCAGCAAATCCAATCATGCAATGGCCGTTGACATATTGGAGCTTTGTTCTAGCTCCTCCACCTATTGTTCTCCCGGGGAAAGGATTAGCCCTCCAGGTACCTTTCCCCCCATAAATAGACCTGGTTTTTGAGCAACTCTTTGGGTTGCTCCCGGCTTTCCAGCAGACCGCCACTCCGCCCGCTAAGCTACCCTCTCAGCCTTCCACATGCTGAGTCTCATCTCTCCCTCCGATGCTGTCTCAGACCTCTGGACTTCAGAGCCAGGTGCAGTATTCCCCAGCTGTAACCCTCTAAAGCCCCCTATCCAATTTCCTCTCTTTTTATTCCTCACTAGGGCCCTTTTCGCAGTGCTGGCACTTGCATGACGGAGGAGGGTGGCTCGCGCGACAACCGTCTCCTGAAACGCCGCCGCCTCCCCCGCCTCCTTACCGCACCAGGCGTCTTTCCCGCGACGGGTGCTCTTCAGCCACGCCCCAGCTTCCGTAGCGCTCCCTGGGAGCTGTAGGCGGCACTGGGGGCGGAGCGGGGAGGAAGCGCGACAGGCCGCCTGCGACGGTGCTCCGCACTCCGGTAAGTGCAAGGCGCCGCCGGGAACCTTGCACGAGTGCTGTTTATTTTCGGTTCCAGCCGAAAATAAAAATACGCACTCGCGCAGCGTCAGCCCCATGAGCGCCGCGGAAGTGGGAGTGCGTCGTGCAGAGCGACGCTCCCACTGCCGCGAGGCTCAGGGGGCGCTCACGCGACAGAAAGCCCATGCGAAAAGGGCCTCGGTCTTGAGTGAGTGAGTGCGTAAGTGCATATGTGCGCAAGTCTTTATTTTTTAATAAAATCATTTATTTGGCAATTTGGTGTGGTTTTTGGCTTGGCCTGACTCCGTAAAACATTGGGTAAAAAGACCCTGGTAGGTTACCCTGCCTCTTGCATTGCTATTGCTTATGCTCTGGCTAGTTTCCATTCCCCATCACGCAGAGCACATTGAGATGTCCCCCAAGGGACCCCAAAAATCAGGATAACAACACCCCTGCTCTACATGATGTCTACCTCACATGATTATTATGAGGATAAAAAGGTGGGGAGGAGGGAGCAGCATATAGCTGATTGCTGGCTTTTTGCCGTAATAATAAACTTGTACTTGCATATAGCTGGAATAAAGCAGGAAGTAAAAAAAATAAATAATCTAATACATAGGTGTGCAAAAGTCTTTCTCCCCGCCCCCGCCTTGGTGGACTGCAGTTCCCAGCCTTCTTCACAATTGCTTTTCCCGGCTAGAGCAGATGGGACTCCATCTCCATTCAAAACGCCGTACTTTGTCCACCCTTGATCTCACACGCGTAGGTCAAGCCCATGAAACTGTATGTCGCGACAGATCTCATCCTTTTCAAGACCCTTCTGCTTGTCTTGAATTCAGAGAGTAAGGGAAAATGGGAAACCATAACAACGGAGACAAAAGCATCCACTCCACCATACCGTGATTTCCCACGATGCGTGACTACACACACACACACACACAGGCAGAACCTTAATCCGCCTGGGTTGCGCGCAGGGCTGGGGCACCCTTGGCCCTTCGGATCTTTTGGACTCCAACTCCCAGGAGCCCGAGCCAAGGGTGTCCAGTGGTGAGGGATTGTGGGAGCTGTAGTGCACAACATCTGGTGGGCCGTACATGCACGCACCACACATCGGTGGTTCCCCAGCCTCGGATGCCTGGCGGGGTAGGCTTTCCCCGCGGAAAGCGAGGGCGAAGCAAGGGAGCGGGCGGGCGGCGCGCTTGCTTCCCGGCCTCTTGCCGCCAGAGGTCCCTGCAATCGGGTTCCCTCCGAGGGAGGGGCGGCTGGCTGGCTGGCTGGCTGGCTGGGCTGGCGCTGGCCTTGTCTCCGTCGGCGCCTCGCGTTGGGGGGCTGAGCCTTTCCGACTGCAGATGCTGAGGACTCCATTGTGAGCTGGGATCCGGCTCCTCCTCTTCCCAATCGGTTTCTTCTTTCGGAAATCGCGGTGATCATTAATGTTATTATTTTAAAACAGGGGCAGGAGGCGAGAGGGCGGCTTTCTTTTGTCTTGACCCGCCTGCGATGGGAGTTGGACGGCTGCAGAAGTTAAAAAACCGGGAGGGTCCTCTGGCTCCGGTTAGAACCGGACTCCGCTGCCATTGATTCTTGCACGGGAGACCCCAGGTAAAAATGAACCGGGGAGCGGATGGCAGGCGGGCGAAGAAGGAAAGGGGGCTCTCTGCGCCATAGGGAGAGAGGAGGCGGGAGGGATCTTGGAGGGGGGCTGGGAGAAAGGAGGGGGGGAGAAGGCGGGGGAGGGACGGCTTCCATAAAGAGAGGTCTTGCAAAAAGGGGGGGGGAATTGGGGGGAGCATCCAGCACCCCCCGTCCGCTGAAGGCGATCTGCTTCGTTCTGCAGTCCCCCACCATATGCAACTTCTTTGGAATTAGCCATTCATTTCTTTTTAAAAATGAGAAATAATGGAGGGGGTTACGCCTAGGGATTGGGCCCTGGAAGGGGAGGGGGAATCGGAAGGCCACCACCACCATTCCCGCGGGGAATCCCTTCTCTGGGTTGGATGTCTTCACTGCGTTTTTGGAGACGGAAAGGCATCCGTTTTTAAAAAATGACTTTGTTACATTTCTTGCCTATTCCAAATATCCTTCGATGTAGGCCTTGGATTCCCATTTTGAAACTCTGCCCCGCCTCCCCCAAAGCCAGATCTGGGGATGAGCCATTGGCTGAACAGGGATGGGAGAAATTTTTTTTGCACATGCTCATAGAATCATAGAATCATAGAAATGTAGAGTTGGAAGAGACCCCAGGGGCCATCCAGTCCAACCCCCTGCCATGCAGGAACACCCTCAAAGCACTCCCGACAGATGGCCATCCAGCCTCCAGTTGAAGATCAAACTGGAAGTGATGTCTCAGAGGAAGTCTTTCAATGTTCTGCCCAGATTTCTGACGTAGATTTTAAAGCCTTGCTTAGATCATAGACGGAGGTGTGGGGGGAAGATTGGTCCGTGGTGCCCCGATGGTTAAATGTATGTTGCTACACTGATTGATTACCACCAGAATACACATATTTCGCAAGCCATCTAAGCAGAAGGCAAGTTTCTATACCAAAAGCTAAAAATGAAATTTAGACAGGAGGGTGGAAAGCCCAGGATAGTAAATATCTCCATACACTCAAAATCCATCGTAAGGCAATACCTCAGCCACTGTGATTGCAAAGTAATGAAAAAAAAAATTGCAAAGTAGTGAGCAAGCTTTCGAGTTCTCCAGAGCTCATCATCTGACTGGAAGTTAAGCAAAAGTGAGAACAGTGGAATGGGAGAAGGTGGTTCCATACTGAAGCCATAGTCTCTGCGTTTAGTATACAGATTGTAGGGAGAGATAGTAGATATAATGGGATTGCATTCTAGGTTTCAGGTTGCACCTAGAATAATAAAATCATAAAGTTAGAAAAGACTACAAGGGCCATCCATTCCAATTCCTTGCCATGCAGGAATACACCATCAAAGCATTCCCAACAGATGGCCATCCAGCCTCTATTTAAAAACCTCCAAAGAAGGAGAGTCCACCACACTCCAAGGCAGCATATTCCACTGTCAAGCTGCTCTTACTGTCAGGAAGTTCTTCCTAATGTTTATATGGAGTCTCTTTTCCTGAAGTTTGGAGCCATTTTTCCATGTCCTAATCTCTGGAGCAGCAGAAAACAGGCTTGCACCATCCTTCATAAGACATCCCTTCAAATATTTAAACATAGCGATCATGTTGCCTCTTAACCTTCTCTTCTCCAGACTACCTATGAGTGCTTAGACCAAGAAAATTAAAGGCTGATCTTCCATTTGTTGAAAACATGAAGCCCAACTTAGATTTGACACACAGGCGTTGTACTTAATAGACAAGTATTCATTAATTCATGGTATCTGAAAAAAGTATAAAATATTTGTTCCCCACCTCTTTTCATCTTCACATCATCCCGGCAAGGTAGGTTGGGTTAATGGATAGTGATTGATCCATGGAGCATCGCAGCTGACCGGCAAGACTTGAATGTGGGTTTCTCTTGTTTTTGTTGGATGGCTTAACCAAGGAGAAGGGAAAGTGTGACCTTGGAGCTGTGTATGCCCACCCAGCTGTATTTTGAACCCAACCGACTATTTAATATTAAAAAACATTTTTTCAAAATTTTAAAAAACCATTTCAAAAGTGGTTTTCATCAATTTCCAGTTTTGTCCTTCTCTTGCTGTTTAGCATTTTGAGGAGTCTATGAGTCTCCTCAAGGATATTGGGGCAGAAAATTGGTGCCCAGATTCTTCAAATTTGTTCAGTTCTGCTCTAACCCCTAACCAGATCGGGTCCCCAGTTCAAGGTGCAATCTTACACACACTTATCTTGGAGTAAGTTCTCCTGAACACATCAGAATTGACTTTGAATACACGTACATAAGATTGCAATGCGACCTTGCTGTCTCTTCCAGCACACCATCCTAAGAATGTAATCAAAATACAGACTAGACTGTAGTCCACAGTTTTTCTGTCTCCCAATCCCCTCCTCACATTGCCTGATTGCCTTAGCATCCACCTTGATAAAGAATTCTGGAGAGCGTGAAAGCTTACTCATGATTTTGTGACACTTCAGTTAGTCCTCAAAGGAATATTTACTGCTTGACTCTGGATTTTTTTTTTCTTATGGATAATCGCAGTTTGCTTTACTTTCTTGTTTATACATGTATAGGGCCTAATTTAGGAGGGCATGACAATTAAAGTGATAAACTAGGAGTTTTGTGGAAGAATTGGATTTGGAAAGAAGAAGTAGGGCAGGGAGTGAGATGTAGGGCAGGGACAGAGAAAATGGGGTAATCCTGCAATTGTATCCACACTGTACAAGAAAAGCACTTTGGTAGTACTGCTAATTGTCATGCCTCCATGCTAAATAATCCAGGGAACTGTAGCTTGCCCAGGTACTTGGAATTTTATGCTAGAGAGCTCTACAGATTTCCCCTGAACTACAACACTGTAGTCCTCTGTCAGAGAGCTCCAAATGCCCCTCACCAGACTACAAATTCCAAGGTTCCATAGGATGGAACCATCACAGGTAAAGTGGGATGGAAGTGCTATAATGGTGTACTGTGGGTGCTGTTAGACTGCCATTGGCTGTACTGGCTAGGGGCTGCTGGGAGTTGCAGTCCAATGTCTGGAAGGCCACATGTTCTCCACAACAGATGTGGGCCTTTCAAAGGAGAAAGGTAATCAGATGATCCCTCTGAGAGAACCTCTTTACTTCAGAAGATGCAACTGTAGTTCATTCCTTAGAGGGAAAGGTGGGATGGCATATAGGGGATCTCAACATCTATCTGGTGGGGCATAGAACCAGTCTAAAGAGAAGAGATAGGAGTTTAATCCCCAAAAGCCTTTTCTGAAATCTTTGCTCTGTTCCTTCTCAACCACCACTCTTGCATACAGAGACTTTCCATGTGAAGACACGCTGTTTCTGACAGAAAATGGCCAAAACAGTGTCAGCTCAGGTAAATAAGTGTATCATCCTTCTCCACACCCTGCCCTGTGGGGTTGTGTTGAAGGGCCAGGACGGTGGTGGGAGGGCTGGCATTCCTCTATACTACTTTTAGGCCTGAGGCATTTGTCAGTGAACTGGGTGGGGCTTTTTTTTTTTTTCTTTCAGATAGAGCAGGATCTCCTGGCCTCTGATCAAGGAAGCCTCTACAGGGAAGTAATGCAAGAGAGCTACAACACCATCTTTATGGGTGAGATGGCTCCCACCCAGTTTGTTCTTTCCTTCTGATTTTTTTTTAAGAATACATTTTTCTTTAGCACAGCAACTTAAACAGGCTATGGCACAGGGCCCTTGCACACTACACAATTATAGTGCTGTCATTCCACTTTAAATGACATGGCTGCATCTTGTGGGATCCTGGGGTTTGCAGTTTGCTGAGGCCAAAGAGCTCTCTGGCTGAGAATGCTAAGCACTTCTCCTTAAACTGCAGATCCCAGAATTAGGTAAGTGGAAGCAGAGGCTGAAGTGGCATCATACTACTATAAATGTGGAGTGTGGAATGGCCTCTGGTTTCATTGACTTTCCCCAAGAAAGCCAGTGAGGTTGCTTTTGAGAGTAGCAGAGCTAAATTAAGGATTTACTGGGTATACCTAAACCAGGGGTGGGAATTGTGCAGCCTTCCCGATGTTGTGGAACTGCAGCTCCCACTGCCCTTAGCCAGCACAGCCAGTGGTGAGGAATTTTGGCAGTTGCAGTTTCACAGCATTTGGAGGGCCACGCCGTCCCCACACTGGATCTGTGCCAGGGGGTCAGGGTAGACAAGCTGCTGACCTCCAGATATTTGGAGTTCAGCTTCCTTCTGGTTAGGGACGATGGAATTTGTAATCCAAAATGTCTGGTGGGCATCAGATTGCCTTTCCCCTGCACTGCAGTCCTATGTACTATCACTGAACCATATTCCTAGGTATGTGTGTATTGCAACCTTCCCCAACCTCCAGATGGATTACAACTTCTGTCATTCCTAGCTGTCCTGTGAAATTTAGCCCAAAACATCTGTAGAGTACCAGGCTGGGTTAGGATGGGGAATTGTACTCCTCTGGGAATTCTACTTGGGTAGAGGTGGGGCCATTTTCAGCACCTCGTTATGTTACTGTTCCCTAAAATCCCAAAGACACACAAGGCAACATATACCTCTTCTCTTACAGAGAGCAAGCTATGCCTCGTTTAAGGCTGAATTCTTTTGTTTTATGAATGTCCATGGCTCTGACAATATTTTTATATTAAAAGGCAACATCCTATTTGGTCACTATAAATGTTATGTATCACAAGTTTCAAAGGCCAGGATCCTGTTGGGCATGCCAATATAAGTCTGTTATAAGTTGTGCCAGCAGTTATGATTTTTCCAAGCTTGCCCATGAAAGTATCCAATGCTCGATTATGAAGTCCTCTTTTCACTCCCAGAGCAGCGGGCCAGCTTACAGACTGGCCAGTGCCCAGACAAAGCCCTGCCTCTTCTTGGGACTGATTGGCTGCAGGGTGTACTAGGAAGCAATGACCCAAACTGTCCCAAGTTGCTCTGGGCTGAATTACTTCATCACTTGTACATAGGTATGGGGGTGGAGTTTTATGCTGTGCTGCTCTTAAACAGGATCATGCTGAAAATATGTAAAGTAGTTGACATCAAAAAATCTGCCAGATCAAGGAGGAAGATGGTTCTCCTAACCAAGACCAATTGAACCACATTAAGCTATGGTAAGGTGAGTGGGGATTTCCCCCTTAGACGGGGGTGTAGGTAGGTTCTAGGGATCTGGAGGACATTTTGATCATCCAGGCACCCTCTGAGACCACACGACCCTTCGATGAGACTGTAGAGTCATGAAGTCCAGTTTGAAAAAAAGTACTTCCAGGTTGGGGAGCCCATTCCTTGCTCTAGAGGAAAACTACTGCTCCCAAAAATTTCTAGGAGCACTGGTTCTCAATTTTTTCATCCCTGCTTTGCAGCAGCTCGGGAATATGAGAAGAGTCCCAAGTTTGCAAAAACAGCCTTGAAAGCCATATGATTCCTATCTCTGTCTTAGAGCATAAAGACTGAGGCTAGGGGGCATTTTTTATTTTCTCTCATTAAACAGGGGGATGTATCCATAGTTCATCTCTCTCTCTGTCTCTCTCTCTTTCTATCTATCAGCCTCTCCTCTTCAAACCTCTGAACTGCTAGCCCATCTGGAGCGAAGGCAAGAGGCCTGGGACCCAGATCTCCAGGGCTCTGATAGTGCTGCTGCTGCTGCTGCTGCTGAATCTGCTGCTGAAGGGCAGGATAAACAAGTTCTGACAAAATGGCCAGAGTCTGGAAACTGGTGGAATTCCTACCGGAGTCCTGTGAGCGTGCCCAGTTCAGATTCATCTAGTTCAGGTGAGTCTTTTCTCAAAAATGTTTGGCCTCTTAACAGCAAGCATTACTTGAGGATTCCTATGCATCCTGTTTTTAGGGATGTTCCACTCACTGGATGGACCTAGTAGGACAGAGCTTTCCAAACTTTTCATGTTGGTGACACACTTTTTTAGCCATGCATCATTTTGCGACACAGTAATTCAGTTTTACTAGCAAACTGGAGGGTAAACTAACCCCTTATAAGAGATACAGATACATAAATTGTAATAACAAAATGTATGGGGACACAGCATATCTCATGAAAACCTTTCATATATTTTAAAAAATATATGATTTACAAATAATAACATACATTTCCAAGATTGTAGGCTGCACACCTACACACTTCAGGTGACACACTGATGAGTCAC
This sequence comes from Ctenosaura bakeri, assembly GCA_948474755.1. Classification (NCBI taxonomy): domain Eukaryota; kingdom Metazoa; phylum Chordata; class Lepidosauria; order Squamata; family Iguanidae; genus Ctenosaura; species Ctenosaura bakeri. The sequence continues at coordinate 51,404 of CAOLHI010004720.1, forward strand.
GGCACACCGTTTGGAAAGCCCTGGAGTAGGAGGTGGAAGGAGCTAAATCCAACTCTAGTCATATGTGTAGACCCTTTTAAGTCAGTGGAACTTAAATTAATTGTAGCTAACTAATCCCATTTGTTTCAGTGGCTTTGCTTTGTTAGCACTAAAGTTGGATTCAGTTAATTAGTATCTCTTAGGTGCCTTTAAGTTTTCTTAATAGTATTTTAAATATACAAAAAATTTAAAATCTGTAAAACAATAAAAAGTGCCATATAAAACAAAATAGCTATAGTATGTCCTTTCAGGTAACAAATCATAGGGATAATTAATAGGAATTAATAGGTGAGTAACATCCCATCGGGAGAACCAGCGTGGTGTAGTGGTTTGAGCACTTGTATGTTGCCTTGTATCTCTTTGGGATTTTAGGGAACAGTAAGTCGTAGTCGAAGCTGGAAATGACTAGAAGCTACACAACAGCAGCAGCAGCAGCAGCATCCCATTAGATGCCTAGGAGTAGAGAAAGGTCTTAACCTAGCACTGAAACGATGATGATAATGTTGGTAGGTCTGTAGGTGAAGTATCTTTCCAAGTATATCAAGTTTGTGTGGGGTGACTTTGCACTTAATTGTTGTTTTTGGGGGGGTGAATTCTTTGCAATAATAGGAACTGTGCAGCCGTCTTATTGTTGTTGAATTGCACCTCCCAGCATCCCTTAATGCTCGCTATACTGGGTAGGGCTGAGGGAAGTTGCAGTTCAGCTACATCTGGAGAGCCACACTGTTCCCATCCTGGTTTTATTTTAAACAAGAATGACAAATTCTAATTCCCCCTTTGGAAAACCAACTGGGGCACACTAGCAGGAGCAGGACTTGATGAATAAAAACTCATTTTGTCTGGCTTATTGTAGGTAATATTTGAGATTGATGTTATTTATTATTTCTATTTCTAGCTTATATTTATTTTTATCTAATATTTGCTACTTAGGAATTTTCATTGATGTATGGATGTAATATATGTATGTATTTTTATACCATCATTCACTGCTGAGTATGAAAGATTATAATTATGAAGCAGGAAGGAAACAGTTTGAATGATTGACTAAAGTTTATTTTTGATGGTAAAGAATATAGTTGAGCAATGTATATATCAGGATTTGAAACTTACGTATTAATCACCCAGAAATGTTTGGATAGGAAGTCACATTGTCTATAATGTCTTTTTGTCTTCTTTTTGTTGTTGTTGTTGATTTGTTTTTGTTTTTAAAGTAACGTTACTATTGGGCATTTGTGTTTCTCTACATAATATTCTTTTTGTTATATCTTTTTCTTTCCTGTTTCTTTTTTACCTCTGTTTGAGAATATTCCAATAAATAATTAAAAAAAAACAGTTCCCATCCTGGTTTATAGAACTCCTTCTCCAGTGTTTGATAGAATCCACGCTGTTGTAGCAGCAGGTGTATAGCTATGTAAGAGAGATGACCTGGGCCATTTCCGCACTACAGTGTTAAAGTGCTGCTATTCCACTATCAACCTCCTATTGAATTCTGGGGTTTGTAGTTTAGGGAAGGGCACTTCAAATTCTCAGCCAAAGAGCTCTTTGGTCTCAGGAAACTACAAACCCCAGAATTCCACAGGGCATTGAAAGTGGAATAGCAGCAGTTTAACACTGTAGTGCGGAAATGGCCAAGGACTGTAAGGATGGGTGTAATGATACTGTGCCTGTCTACTCAGCAGCATTTTAAATGGTGATTCCCGCACTAGACTGGTCTTCAGTCTGATCCACCAAGGCTCATCTTTGTTGGATATAATGTAACATAAGAAGAGCCCTGCTGGGTCAGACTGAATGCCTGTGCAGTCATGTATCCTCTTCTCTCAACCAAATGCCTTTAGAAGTCTGCCAGCAGGATGCAAGAGCAATAGTTGACTATGGAATTTCCATATTAGCCTTTCTTATTTGGCCGCTGAAGAGAGGTTCCAAATTAGCCATGATTACTAACCTGTGATAAACCTATCCCCCTTCGTATTTTTTTTCTGTGCCTTTTTAATTTGCCACTGTATTGACAAGATCAGTTATGTGTTTTGTAAGGAAATAGATTCTTAATCCACAGAAGTCCATATTGTTGGATTACTTTGAGTTCTAGTGTTATGACATAGGGAGAAAACCCATCAGTGATATTTCCCACCTAGGCCCACTGCAGGCCAGATGATGTCAGGGGATTTGGCCGCACATACACAGGTATCATTGAGACCCTGGCCAAAATGCCAGAGCTTCTCTGTTTGTCACATCAGCAGAAACAGGGGTTTGCTCCTTCTCCCTACCTTCCATTCCTGTTTTGCTCCGTCTCTCTTCCTTCCATTCCTGAGGAAAAGGAAGAAAAAATCATAAATGCCATCTGAAAGTGGCTAGTTCTTTATGTCCTTCACTCTCCTGTTTATGTGGGAGAGCAGCATGTAGCAACCGTAAGTCCCACTGTTGTCCCTGAATATGGGGATTTTTCACAACATAACTGATTTTATAAATCTCAATAGTGTTCTTCTGTCCCAATTTTCCCCTACACTAGAAAGCCCCAAACATGGGAACCTTTCCTTGAAGGGAAGATGCATCAACTTCTTGATCATTGTGTTGGCCTCTACATAGCCAGCTCAGAGAATTAATCCCTTCTCTCCTTATTCCAACAGATGATGATTCAGCAAGTGAGAAAGAAGAGGAAGGAAGTGTTCAGCGGGAAGGCCCAAGAATCACAAAGCCACGAGCACCTCTGTTAGGTAAATGTGATGCCAGCGGCCGGAAGGAAGAAGCCTACAAGAATTGGCACAGTCAACTGCAAGGCAGTATCTATCGAACTGACAAAGACAACAGGGACTTTCTTGGGAAGCGAAATGGTCAGCGAAGAATAGATGCAGAGGAGGGCCAGAACGTATGTTCTGAATGCGGGAAACGCTTCAGTAGGAGATCATCCCTGAAGAGACATCTCAAAATCCACAGTGGAGAGAGACCCTATAAATGCTCCATCTGTGGCAAATGTTTTCTTGAGAAATCAAGGCTTTCTGTACATACAAGAAAAGTGCATAAAAGAAAGTCTCATTCAGAAAAGGAACTCTGCGAATGCTCTGAGTGTGGGGAGAGCTTTGTTACAAGAGCTATTCTTACTGAACATCAGAGAACACACACCAGTGAAGCAACCTATCCATGCCCTGCCTGTGAGAAAAGCTATACAGAAGAGAGATATCTTATCAGGCACTTGATGGCAGTCCACTCAGGAGCTCATCTCTTTAAATGCTCTAACTGTGGAAAAGGTTTCATAAAACAGAAAGATCTCATTAGTCACCAAACGACAATCCACATGGAGAACAACTGCTATGTGTGTCCTGACAGTAGGACAAATGACAGGGAGAAATTGCCCCTAATCAAACATCAGAGACTGCCAATGGGAGAATTTTCTTGTAAAGACCCAAAATGCACAAATAGTTTTGAAGAAAACAGAATATTTCCTGGTCATTGTAGGATGGATGAAAAAGAGCAGACTCATCAACACTTGAATCATCAAATGAATTTTCTAGAGAATTTGTCCCACTCTTCAGATAAGGGAAGTAACCCAGAAGGATATGTTGGGATGTGCCCCAAATGTGGAAAATGCTTCAGGAACGAGAGATGTTTCATTAATCATCAGAGAATTCACCTACAAGAGGAATCCTATAAGCAGACAGGTGATGAGGACATCTTCAAGGAAGAAGGGCTAGTTCTTGCAAGTCAGACAAACCAGCAAAATTTGAAACATGATATGTGCTTTGATTGTGGAAAGCCAGTCTGCACCAACTTAATGCTGTCTCAACAGCCAAATGCTGAAATGGAGCAGAATCTCCATACATGCCCTGATTGTGGGAGAACATTCCAAGACAGCCGATGTTTTGCTAATCATCAGAGAACCCATGAAAAAGAACAATATAAAAATGACCCCCAACAGGAAGTCCCTGGGGAAGAAGTGCTGCCTTCTGGGGAAAGAGGCTATCAGTGTCCTAACTGCAAGAGAGTGTACGCAACCCATTATAATCTCAGGAGGCATCAGCAAATCCACCCAGAATGCAGATCCAACAAAAGTTCCAGCCAGGGAAAGGGATCTTCCTACAAATGGTCCTTTAGTGAGATTCCAAACACCCAAGTCAAAGGAGAACTCCATCAGCACAAATGCTCTTACTGTGGGAAAGCCTTCAAAGCAAAAAGTATTCTCTACCGACATCAGCAAATCCACATAAAAGGCAAGCCCTATAAATGTAATGTCTGTGGAAAAGCCTTTGCCTACAGATATACTCTTGCCCATCATCAGGAATCCCATGTCGAAGAACAGATGTACCAGCATAAATGCTCTTACTGTGGGAAAGCCTTTAGAACACAGTCATCCCTCCGTAGACACCACCAGCTGCACATGGGGAGCAAACCCTATTCCTGTGGCATCTGTGGGAAAGCATTTTCCTACCGATATGCCCTCACTCATCATCAGGAAATACATGTGGAAGGACCCTCCCATAAATGCTCTTTCTGCTGGAAAGCTTTCCGAACCAATTATTCTCTCAGTAGACATAAGCGCATCCACATGGACACAAGGTCCTATCAATGCTCTGTTTGTGGGAAAGTCTTCGGAACAAAATATTCCCTCTTTCGGCATCAGGACATGCATGAAAAAGGAAAACCTGATAATTTGTCCAATAGTGGGAAGGATCCTGGTAACAGCTTGAATGTAGTTAAAGATGAAGCTAGTACCAGGGAAGAAAATTCTAACAATTGGTCAGACAGTTCAACCTTTGCTGGGCATCAGGGTGTCCAAATGGATGGGAAAATATCTGAATGCCCTGAAGGTCTAGGTGGTTCCACCTGCCCTAAAAACCAGAGCACCCACTTAGAAGAAAAATCTGCTCAAGGGTTAGCATCTGAGAGACTATCCAGAGACAACTCATTGCTTCCTAAAAATCCAACTAGCCATGCCAATGACAATATTAATAAATGGTTTGAATATTCAATCTCTTCTAGGTATCAGGGGATCCAAATGAAAGAAAATGCTGCCGAATCTTCTGGGAGTTTGAACAGCTCACAGCTCACTGAACAACAGAACACCAACACTGAAGAAAATTGTTTAAAAGGATTAGAAGGTGAAAAAAAATTAAAGGATGGCTCAGTGCCCACTCAAGAACAAGGTAGTCATAGAGAAGGAAACGTCACTAAATGGTCTGATAGTTCAATCTACTCTGGCTATCAGGATATCCGTACAGAAATAAATCATCCTGAGTGCTCTGAGAATGGAGGGACTTTCATGGCTAGCTTAACTCTTACTAAACATCAGGGCAACATAGAAGAAAATTCCTTTAAAAGGTTAGATGGTAATACATCCTTTAAGGGCAGCTCAAGCCACACTAATCAGAGAATTGTCAAGGACAAAAAAAGACATGTATGTTCTGACTGTGGCAAATCTTGCAGAGACAAATATTCTCTCACTAGACATCAGAGAATCCATACCTCAGAGAGACCATACCATTGCCCAACCTGCAACAAAAGCTTCTGCCACTCCAAAGACCTTGCAAGGCATCAGACAACCCATTCAGATATTAGACCATTCCTATGCACCGAGTGTGGGAAACGCTTCAAGACAAAATCGGCCATTGTCAAACATCAGAATGCCCACAAAGGAGTGAAACCTTACTGTTGCTCCTACTGTGGCAAAAGAGTCACAACCAGCTCAATTCTTCGCTGTCACCTGAGAATCCATACAGGAGAGAGGCCATATAAGTGTACAGTATGTGAGAAAGGTTATATGACAAGGTCCTCCCTTAAAAAACATTTGGAGACACATTTAAAAAATGAACTCCTCAGAGGTTCCCTGTGATGGAAATCAGCGTGATCCTATTTCTTAATGTGTTTTCCTGTGACTGTTGGGTGACGAAACAGAACAATCCTTGATGATCTTAGAGTGGTGTTGTGGAACTTTACTTAGAATCTGTGGGACTGAAATGCATCTTCTATCTGCAGAAGGCCCAGATCCTTTATGTAAGCAATGGTGATAAACTACCTCAGAAACAGAAACTTGAAGTCTCGAAACACTCAGATGTCTTAGCTCAAAAGATGGACATCCATGCAACTTATGACATGGAGGTTTTTCTTCTGGCTCAGTTTGTTTTGAATTACTGAACCTGACTGGAGAGACCAGCATGGGTGGTGGTGGTGCTGGATAGTGGAGAAGGAAGAGGATGATGGAAACTGTGAAGTGACTGGTTGACTTTGTGGAAGCAAAGGGGTGAGGGCGGAGGAGCTGAGGCAGTGGCCATCCATGATTCCTCTTAAACATCACTCCCAGTGTTTTTTTTTAAAAAAAAATGACATATTGTTAAATTAGATAAGCTCAATTTGATGTTGAAATGGTCTGAACTCTAATTCAGAGCTCTGCTTTCATCCTCTGGCTGCCATCTTAAGTAGTTACTTCTTTTCTTGTAAATTAAGGTATTGGGAACATTTACTCACTGGAAGTTATATTCTGCAGCTCCCACATCCTTTAATATTGACCATGCTGAGTAAGAGTGATGAAATTTGTAGGCCAAAACATCTGCAGAGCCAGAAGTTTCTCCACACATACTGTATGTAAAGAATTTTTTTGTTGTTGTTCTTGTTGCTACTCCTTTCTCTAATCTTTCTGTGCGGTTAACCATTCAGTAGTGTGCCAGATAGATTGGACCTACATAGATAGACTTTACACAAATATCAAAGGTATACTTTGTTATTTATTCAGTCAAAATAGGGTCATAGCCAACCTTCCTTGATTGGTGTGGCTATCATATTTCCAAGTGGGGCCTCCAAGAAATAAATAGAAAGTGAGTGATTTCCTCATAACAGATAGAAACTTCTAGAACTCTGTCACCAAGCCCAAATGTCTTGTGTGTATTTTAGTACTTATGAACAGTTGCTGTGAAAAGCAGCAGTTGAATAAGAAGTTATTTTTAAGTGCATAACCTTTTACCTACTTATAATGAACATCTTGAAATAAACACCTTGTGCAGAAAAAAAAACTGAGTTATAATGAGTTTACGCAGGCTCTATGAAAGTCAAATAAAACTGATGTTACAAAGACTTTGAGCTAAGTGAAGAGGAGCATTAGTGGATTCACAAACCATTCACCCTTGAGTGAACTTGAGTCACTTGCCACTTGTTCACGGTGTGTTTGGAAAGGTGTTTCAAGAAGCTTAGTCCAAGATTAATCCACCCTTTCTCTATCACAGGTGGCCAGTGGTTTCATCTGGCCCTTGCTTTAGACTTGAGATTTTACATCAAGCAGGCACAGGGTAGCTCTCCACCCACACAATTCCATGTCCTCCTGTCCCGCTGCCCTTTTAGCTCTCAAGGTATGGGAGGGACTGCTGAGACTGCTTCTTACGGGTGGAGAAGGAAGGAAGGGGAGGAAGGACTCCCCTCAGCTCAGAGGGGAGATAAAAGGAAAGCATGCTCCCAGGTGGAGTGTGCCACCTCCTTCCTTCCCAACAGGACCAGGGCCAGCTGCCTTTTCCTCTGAATTGCCTCTCTCTCCTCCCCACTGGTAAGGAATAGCCGACCCCTTCCCTGAGCTTGACAGCCGTGGAGGGGAAGGCCTTGGATTGGGTGTGAAGAACAAGGGAATAGACACCTTTGCTCTGTTAAAAAGAAAGAGAAAAAATAAATATGTAAGCCACTAACAAAACTCTGTCCATCATTTCCCCCAGTCTCTCATCCACCTCGCCAAAAAACAGTGCCGCGAGTGGCACTGCACATAACCATGCCTTCAGCATTAGGATGTTTAAGAATGTAAGAACACCTTCCTGTATCAGACCAAAGGACTGCCTTGTCCAGCATCCTGTTTCCCATAGTGGCCAACCAAAAACCTCACAGAAGACCATAAGCAGATTATTGCACTCACTCCACCCTGGCCATTTCCAAACTAGACTGTTACAATGTTATTATTCCACTTTCAACATCCTATGGAATCCTGGGGTTTGCAATTTAGGGAAGGGCCTCAAAGTCCCCTCCCTAAACTGCAAACCGTAGGATTCCAAAGGATGTTGAAAGTGGAATAATAGCACTATAACCGTCTAGTGCGGAAATGACCCCTGTCTCACTGGTTCCCAGCTACTGGTATTAAGACGCACGCTACCTCTTTGTACTCGTTGTGGTTGTGTGCCTTCAAATTATTTCTGACTTAAGGCAAACCTAGCACAGGTCTTTCTTGACAAGATTTGGTCAGACGGAGGTTGCCTTTGCCTACCTCTGAGGTTGAGAGAATGTGACTTGCCTGGGTACTAGAAGGAGTATATATTTGTCCTCATATTGATAGCCACCTCATCCATTAGGTTGTCTAACTGGTTTTAAATATGCTCAGGTTGGTAATCATTACTGCATCTTGCTGCAAATGTCAGTGATGTATGAAGAGGTATTTCTTTTTAATAGTATGGAATCTCCCCATTTGGCTTTAGTAGATAAGCCCAAGTTGTTGTATTATGAGACAGGGTGAGAAAAGCTCTTGATCCACTTATTTCTTACCATACATAATCAGATGTATATCTGTAATGTCTGCTCATACCTTGTGTCTAAAGAGCTCCAAACTTTGTAACTTTCCTTCACAGGGATGTTGCTCCAGTCCTTTTATTATTTTGGTTGCTCTCTTCTGCACTGTTCTGCCTCTAAATCCTTTCTGAGATGTTGCAGCCAAAACAGAATTCAGGGTGCTTTCACAGATTTGGGAGAGGTGGACTGGTGCTTTGATTCAATGAGGGTGTACGCATGTTACACTGTATGTGTTCATAGAATTACAGAGTTGTAAGGAGTCTCATAGACCATTGAGTCCAGCCTCCTGCTCAATGTGGGATTTCCAGCTAAGGCACTCCCAGCAGGTAGCTGTCCAGCCTGTATTTGAAGATTATCTGTTCATGTGTACAAATGTTTGTAAGTATTTCTGTGCAGAGGCATATCTAGAGCGGGGCAAATGGGGTGTGTGCCCTGGATGCCAATGTCATGGGGGTGCAAAAAAGCCACCCATCATTCCACCCAGGCCTGGCCCACCATAGTCCCTGCTGGGATCGTTCTCACTTGGCCTGGTGTGGAGGTGGCAGCAGCAGCAGCAGCCCTTCCACCTGGGCCTGGCCTGCCATGGGTTGTGCTGCCCTCGCCAGGGTTGTTCTAGCTCAGCCCGGTGTGGTGTTGGCGGCAACAGCAGCAGCCCTTCCACCCAGGCTTGGCCCACTGCCACCCCTACCGCCTCCACCGGGGTCTTCCTCAGCCCAGGATTGTGGTGGCGGCAGCAGCAGCAGCCTTCCACCTAGGCCTGGACCACCCCTGCTGGGGTCTTCCTCAGCCAAGAGTGGTGGCAACAGTGGCAGGGCCGGCAGCAGCCCTTCCATCCAGGCCTGGCCCGTTGGCACTGCTGCTCTCGCCGGAGTCTTCTCCTCCTCCTCCTCACCAGGAGAAGCAGCACCTAGAGGCGCAACTTCTATGCTTTCCCTAGGCACTGTTGAACCTAGATTTGCCACTATCTCTGCCCCTGTGTTCTGTCTTGATTTGTACCAAATAGAAGAATCCTCTCAAATTCAGACCACAGAGCAAGGTCATAGCTGTACTTGGGCTGACTTGGGAGATTTGGCTTCCACCCAAGCTGTAAAATTAATTCAGTAACCTTGACCAGTCACCTCACCAGCCTGCCCTACCTCAGATGGTTTTTAGTGGGATAAAACGGGGAAGAAAATAAATATATACATTGCCTTGAGCTGGTTATAATTAATATTAAAAAATAATAATAATTCAGTGCTCTTAGGCAGAAAACAAAAGGGGAGAACAGAATCTCAAGCAAAGAAATGTACTGTGCAAACATTACAATCCAATATTTAGTACACAAGCCAGATAGAGCCAGTCCTTGCTAATCCTGCATTGAAAGAGGCACACAAACCTTTCTTGTTCCCTCTATTCTCTTACTAAACAGTCCAACAATCACCAACAGGAATATCACAGATGGGGTGCAATGTGCTTCTACTAACCCGTGAAACGACAAAGAACAAAGGAGTATTTAACATCCAAAGGATTCATGCAGTCTATCTGGCATGCACACACACATCAAACATACAATGGGCCTTTGGTTTCCACCAGGATTTCATGGATACCAAGATTCGTGAATGCTCAAGTCCCATTATGCACGATGGTGTAGGAAAATGGCATCCGTTACATAAAATGACAAAATCAAAAATCAGGTGGGGGGGGTTAAAAAATATTTTCAAGCTGTGGTTGGTTGAATCCATGGGCCATTTCTGCACTACACTGTTATAGTGCTATTATTCCACTTTCAACATCGTATGGAATCCTGGCGTTTGCAGTTTAGGGAGGAGCATTTAGAATTCTTAGCCAGAGAGCTCTTTGGCCTCAGGAAACTACAAACCCCAGAATCCCACAGGATATTTAAAGTAGAATAATAGCGCTATAACAATGTAGTGCAGAAATGGCCATGGATAAAGAATCCATGGATATAGAGGTTCGACTGTACCATCCACCATAATGAGCTGTTATGGTGGTACATTTTTATCAGCAGCAGTGATAGACTAACTTTCACTGGCCTGAGATTTTGAATTTAGGGACAATTAGCTCATTTCTTTGTTTATAGGAATAACTGCCTCAACTGTCTGTGCAATGAGATAAATTAATTAAAATAAATTAAGACATTATTTCTTAATAATGAAGATTTAGTAACATCTTTTGACAACGGTAACCTAACAAGGCATAACTTCACACCTTTTGCAGCACAGTAGTTATTTTTATAGTTATGCAGATATGGCATCAGTAATCAGGGCCAGGGAAATATCACAGTAGTTCATGCTATGTGCTATGCCTTATATTGCTGAATGAAAAATACTCAGGTCCCCCTCCAAATAACTTTTAATTACCTTTTTGAAATGTGAATGTAAATAGTTATTCTAAAAATTGTAACAATAGTGGTAACAACCTTTTGGCAGTTTTGGAATAATAACTGTAACTAACTACTTTCTACAAGTAATTTTTGGAGCTCTGATTAAAACAGAGGTAGGGAATATGGTGTTTCAGATGCTGTTGTACTGCAACTCCCATTATCCTCACCAATGATTATGTCCAACAAGATGTGGAGGGCCATGTGGTCCCCATCCTTCTCCCTACATTAAGATACACATCAAAGGCCATTTCCGCACTAGCCTGTTATAGCGCGATGATTCCACTTTCAACATCCTCTGGAATCCTGGGGTTTGCAGTTTCGGGAGGGGCCGCCTGGCCCCTCCCGAAACTGCAAACCCCAGGATTCCAGAGGATGTTGAAAGTGGAATCATCGCGCTATAACAGGCTAGTGCGGAAATGGCCAAAGCCTGTTCTACAGATCACCACCTGCAAGAGTGATGAAGGTGATGACAGGGACAGGCCCTTCTAAGTGTTGGCTACCCAACTGTAGACTATACTCTCCAGAAAAGATGTTTGAATAGTGTCAACTCTGTTATCTTTTTAAACTTTGACCGAAAACATTTATATCCTGGGCTCTTAATAGAACTTTAATTCTGTTTACTGTTTTATTGCTGATTTTTGTTTGTTTCTTATTTTATTCTGTTAGTGCTGACTTCATAGGGTATGTCGTATGCTGCAGCTGTCATTGGCTTGTTTTAAATTCGTTTCTTATGTCTAGGACCTTTAGAAACTTCAGTTGGATGGCAGCTCAGCACCTTTAAACTGAAATAACTAACAGTTTAATCAGAAGTAAGATCCACTCAGTACCATGGGACCCTTTCACCCTGCACAATGACTGCAGTATTTAAATGCCATGGCTACATTCAGTGGAATCCTGGGGTTTGTAGTTGAAGCACGAATGCTCTCTCTGGCTGAGAATTTGAGATGCTCCTCCCTAAACTGCAGAACCCCTGATTCCATAGGATGGAACCATGATCATTAAACAGCCCAATATGAAAGGATCTATTTTCCAATGTGTGCATGCAGTTGAAGAAAATTAATTGCAAATAGCAATGTTGCATTAACACACCTCTCTCTGTGTTGCCAGTACCAGCACCCATAAAGCAGCTGTAAAGGCTCATATTATGGGTTTTCATACCACAATCTACTGCAAACTTTACCGCTAGGGAAAAATTCAGTTACCAGTTTTATACTGATTATCTTTTATTTGATATTGAATATTCTTGGTCTCTTTTTCTCAGCAAATTCTCAGGGAAGATAATTTAAAATCTAGCCCTATATTCTTGGATGCTGGCAGGTCTGCCTTCCAACCATACCAGAAAGCAAAGTGTTGACAAAATGGAGACATTAAAGCAATGTCTTAAAATGGCTGCCTCCTGGGGGAGCATGCTCCAGAAAAGCCAAATGCTTGCAAAGTTTTGTGTTTTCTTTATTTTCTCCCTTCCTTCAACTCTGAGTTACAACCAGGGAGGGCTATCCTTATTGGAAGATTCCTTGCTTGCTTCAAAGTTGCCAATCTTGTTTTCTTCTGCAGTATGTTGGTACAAAATTACCTCAGAATGAAAAATGGCAACTACCCTAAGAAAGGAGATCTCCGAGAAAAAGGATAGATGAGGAGATAATAAATTGTTTAAGATGACATGCAGATTTATCAGAACAAGTTTTCAGTTCCAGAAAGCTACAGTGGGTTTAATTTTTGTTAATTGGAAGTACATACACAATTAATACATTACAGAACCCATTAAAGACAAAACACTGTATGTCAGAGAAGGTCCGTCTGTGGATGTCCTGCTGTTATTGTTCTTCAGTTCTTCTCATTCCTCAGGATTGGCTATGCCATTTAGGGTTGATGGGAATGTTAGACCAAGAGTATCCAGAGGGTCATCTCTGCCCATCTTTGCTATACATTTTGGGATTGTTTATTAATTCATTTTATTTCATTTATATCCCACCTTTCTCCCAGCATGGGATCAAAGACAAAGTACAATGTTTTAAAAGTATGAGTATCCATGAAGCATTCCACATTGAAGGGAAACCCTAAGAAGAGTCTCATTGTGGGAACATTCAGGGCCCAGCTTTTGTTGACCACAAAAGAACACTGAGCAGAGATAATACTTTGTGAGAAAAGCTGAAATGTAAGCTCTAATAGAGTGTGGACAGAAACCTAAGTTCCAGTGTCCATTAAGAACCGAAGAAATCCTTTCTTTGCCCTTAACATGGAGAGAGCTTCACAAATGTATGATGTTAGATACAGGGCCAAGAGAGAGAAATAAGAACTTTCTGAACACCAAGAGGTTAGGATTGCCAGAGTGAAAACTGTAGAGGGCTGCTGTCCCTTCAATGGCTGTGTAATAATAGGGAATTTCTGCAAGTGTTGCTTGTTACCCGCTTGCATGATGAGCAACCCCTCAGACAATGGAAATCTAAGAAATGGGTAGCATTAATAGTGAGGTAAGATGTAGCAAAAGCGGTCAAAGGATATAATGCAAAGTCTGACTGAATCATATCAATAAGACTTCAGGGAAAACCTATAAATATAACCATAATCCAAGTTTATGTTCCAGCTACAGAGGCAGAAAAAGGAACTGAAGGATTCTATGCTGGAGTTCAGGAATAATCGTCCACATACCAAAACTGGACTTGTTAATCATAAATGATTGGAATGTAGATGATAAAGACACAGCAATAGTTCAAGATTTTCCATAACTTGGCTCCGTTGTTAATCAAAATGGAGATTGCAATCAAGAAATCAGAAGAAGACCAAGGCCATTTCTGCATGACATTGCTGTTCTGTGATGGGAATGTGTTGCTGATGGTCTGTGAGCCATGTTTTCACACAGGATCATCACAGTCCTGCTGCCAACGTGTCCCCACCTGTTGTAATCACAGGATATTCCGTTAAGTGGGGGAAAAAAATCCGTTAATGGCCCGCAACCATGTAACACTCCTGTCGCTTACAGCCATGCAAGAATCGGTGGAAGTGCAATCTAGGTGCTTCCTTCTCCAGTGCAGCATGGGAAAGAAGCTGGTTGCAATGAGGAAGGAAGGTGTGTGTCACTTGTGCTCCCAATATGCAAGCAGTTGGCCAGGTGTAGAAGGTAGAGATGGGGACCTGCTCCTATCTGAGGAAAGTAACTGCCAGGATGACTCCAGGACCACGATGGAAAAGGGTAAGGTGCAGAAATGGCCTAAGACTTGGAAGAGCAGCTATGAAGGAACTAGACAAGATCCTGGAGCATAAAGATATATCACTGAATACTAAATTTAGGATTGTCGATATCATTGTATTTCCAATTTCGATGTATTATTGTGAAAGCAGGACAGTGAATAAGGATGATAGGAACTCAGATTCCTTTGAAATATGGTGCTGGAGAAGAATCCTACAGATACCATGGACTGTTGAAAAAGACAAATAAATGGGTCCTCAAGCAAATCAAGCCTGAACTCTCTCTGGAAGCCAGGATGACTAAACTGGGACTATTGTGCTTTGGTCATACCATGAGAAGGTATAATTCCCTAGAAAAGACAACAGTGGTTGGTAAGTTTGAAAGCAGTAGGAAAAGAGGTGGACTGCATTACAGATGGACACACTAAGGGCCTTTCTGCACTGCACTGTGCAGAGTGCTATTATTCCACTTTCAAGCTGAACTTGACAAGTAGTTAACAACAACAACACAGCCTTTAAAGGAGCAGAAGCGATCTCTAATTTTAATTCTGGCAATGCTAGGTATGGAAGAACCACCTTATCACTATCCAGCGGTTCTTTCCCAATATAGTATTATAACAACATCCTATAGGATACTGGGGCTTGTTAGATTACTAAGGAACTAGATTCCTCTAGCTGAGAATTCTAAATATGCTTCCCTAAAACAAATAGCCCATTTTGTATAATTATAGACTGATAGAATCAGGAGGGGTTCCTAGACAATTGAGTCCAACACCTTGCTCAGTGCAGGAAATCCAGCCATAGCATCCCTTTTGTTTTCAGCAACTAAGTAGGCAAAAGTTGAAATGTTTTACTAAGTTATTTAATTTTACTTAGGTAATTACCCTAAACCAGTGTGTTATAGTTGTTCGAGTGTTGGACTAGGACTCTGAGAAACAATGGTTTGAATTCCAGCTGATCTATAGAAGCCCACAGGGAGACCATGGGCAAATCACATTCTCTCAGCCATGGAGAAAGGCAATGCCAAACTCCTTTTGAATAACTTTTGCAAAGAAACCCCCATAACGGATTTGCCTTAGGGTCAGCATAAGTTGAAAATGCAGGGGGGGCAGGATAGTATAGTGGTTGGAGCATTGGACTATTACTCTGGAAACGAGGGTTCAAATCGCTGCTCAGCCATGGAAATCCACTGGGGAAGTCACACCCTTTCCACCTCCTCTGAACAAATGTTGACAAGAAAACCCCATGATAGGTTAACCTCAGGGATGCCATAAGGCAGTGATGTACTGAAGTCTTTTACTCCAAGTCTCAAGTCAAGCCTCAAGTTCTTGCAAGGTACTTTCAAGCCAAGTCTCGAGTCAAGTCTCAAGTCTGGGAGCCAACTTTATACCCCAACCTGAACTCCAGAATTTCTGGACAGAGTCAAAAGTCAGTTTTAACAATTTAAGTAGAATTAGTCCTCTACTTCTATGATTTTGCCATCTGCAGCTTCAGAAGTGGGGAATGGGATCCTTCTTACTTCCCATTTGTAAAGCTGGAGGCTTTTTCAGAAGTGGGGAATAGGATCCTTCTTATTCCCCATTACTGAAGCTTCAAGAGCTTTAGAATGAAGGATCCTTCCTCCTCAAGACCACTGCCTAACACATTTTCTGTTGCCCTCTGAGATATGCGCCCTGCACTCTGGGCATGAGTCTTGCCTTCTGCTTTTAGGAAAATTTTTAGAAAGCTCCTCCTATATGTAGCAGAGACAGATTGCTGCAGAGCAGACCTCAACCCCACCTCAAGCCCATTGCCTAACCCATTTGCTGTTCCCTCTGAGAAATGTGTCCACACTTTGGGCTTGAGATGGATTATCATGTAACCAGTAACTTGTAAGGTTTCTTGATGAATTTGTTACCTTACTGAATCAAGTGCAGTAAGTCAGTCTCTAAAAATGTGCAAGTCTCAAGTCGAGTTAGTGTGTAATTTTTGCCAAGCCAAGTCCCAGTTGAGTCACTGAAGTCTCACTTGAGTCAGAGTCTATTGCCTCGAGTCTACAACGCTGCCATAAGGTGGAAATGACTTGAAGGTGTTACTGCAGTCCAGGCCTACCCAGAGATAGCACTCGATATCTCCTTGATATCAAATAATTTGGCTTTCCTCTGCCACCCCGCTCCACGTGTTTGCGAGGCCTCCGGACAAGCACGTAAACAGGCACGGCCGATAATTGCTGGACATTCCATTCTCCACCCAGGCAGGCCAGACAGAGCCGGTTCGTTGCTTCAGGGACCTCTCCGGCAAACACCTCATTGCATATGCGCAATACTAACAAAGGGTCCCTGCCCTGAGCAGGCAACCTGACAAAACTGTACTAACCGCTCTGCATTTGCATACTGGCTACACTATTGTTAATTCGGCTCTAAGTCAATCATGCTAAACTCTGACCTTTCCAAAGCTTTGTCCCGTGCCCAAAATGCATTGCTCTCACTGAGTAAGGTATGGCCCACAGTCACAATTCACCCTATAAAAACCCCTGATTCCGAGACCTTCCTCGGATCGCTCCTGAGTTCCAGACCGCCTTGCTGCCGCTTTGCCTGGCGAGCCTTTCCCTCAGTTCTGGTAACTGAGACTGCTCAACCCCGGATTGCTCGGACCGCTCTGCCATGCCGAGTTTCTCCATTGCACCTCAACTGCACTCTCAAGGTCCAGGACTACGAGATAGGTATCGTATCACCCATTTCCCTCTAAAAATCCCTATTTCATGTCAGTCCCTGATTCTTTAGTTAGCTGTGTGACTGTGGCTTCTTTAATATTAGTCTGTACTCAATAAATCATCAATTTTATTACTTTAACCCATCTGACTGCATGACTGACCTGATCCCATAGATGCTGGGTTGCAAGATCCTGCTGAGTTACCCTGCCTCTTGCTAGCTTTAGTGAGTGCTCCAACTAATTCTCCCCAAAGTTGTGTTGTTGTTTGGTTATTTAGGTGTCCCTCCCCGGACCCCCAGTAAACAGGGTAACAGAGGCCCACAACATATACACTCATTGCTGTATATCTCCACCCTGCCTTTCCTCCAGAAGCTCCATCTAAGTATGCATCTACCCATTTTGTCCTCTCAACACCCTTAAGGGATAGGTTAGGTTGGGAGAGGCGTATGTCACTCACATTCAGTCATTGAGCTCCCTTAGAAAACAATCACATAATAAAATCTTTCTGGGCTGCCACTTCTGCTCTCCAGCTTTGCTTTTGAGATTTTTGGCACCCTCCAATACAAACTACAGCCTCTGTCTGTGTGCACGCGCGCGTATATATATACGCACATACACACGTGTATATGTGTGTGTGCACGTGCGCGCGTCTATAGGCAGGCTAAACGCCTAGCCCTTCTTCTGCTTTCCGCACGAGGCTGTTATAGCGCTATGATTCCACTTTCAACATCCTCTGGAATCCTGGGGTTTGCAATTTCGGGAGGGGCTGGCCGGCCCCTCCCGAAACTGCAAGCCCCAGGATTCCAGAGGATGTTGAAAGTGGAATCATAGCGCTATAACAGCCTCATGC
Source organism: Ctenosaura bakeri (assembly GCA_948474755.1). NCBI lineage: Eukaryota > Metazoa > Chordata > Lepidosauria > Squamata > Iguanidae > Ctenosaura > Ctenosaura bakeri. Next base: position 69,073 of record CAOLHI010004720.1, read on the forward strand.
GGACTGTCTCGCCTCTGGATGAACCTGGATTTTATCATCCACCAGCAGGGGCCAGGAGAGACTGCCCCATCATGTATGCTCATTATGGGGAGTCCTCTCTTTGGAGGCGCTAGATTTTAATTCTAAAATTACATTTGATTAAAAGCGTGTGTTTTGAGTTCATCCATGCAGCGGCTGCCTCTATAGTCTCTTTGTTAAAGCACTGATGGGAAAAAGGAGAATTTTGGCTGGAAAATCACCACTGTTTTCCTGGGGTGGTGGGGTCATTTACTCTTTTTTTGTCCAGGCAAATGTTTCCTGTCCCCACCCCCCGTGGATTTCATCGTGTCCGCTGGGCTGCGTGTATAAGCGAGACAAACTTCTTTCCTGTTGAGTTTCCGCCGGTTGGACGCACACCTGCTCAAAGCAGAGGAGCCCTGCGAGTAAAAAAGTTGGCTACTCCCACCGGCCACCAGGGGGCTCAGGCGAGGAAGGGGTTTCCCGCTGGTCGCTGCCGCCTGCGGGTTATTGGGCATTCGGTCGCCTGCGGGGCCGGGTGCTGCAGCTATTGCTGGCGCTTGGAAAGCCAGCCGCGAGCCTGGATAGAGCCCCTGCTGCAGCCTCCTCGGGGCGACGCGGACCTAAGGGGGAAACGCCTTCCTTGCAGCCCCTTTCACCCTATCTGATTAGGGAGGAGAGGGGGACCCACGCCCTCTTTCCCCTCTCTCAGGTAAGGAAAAAAGCGAGGAGGGGGGAGAGAGGGCTAGTGGTGATGCTCTGCCCTCCTGTCCACAATGAAAAGAGAAGGAGGCGAAGCGAAGCTCCTTCCCAAACCCAGCCGTGCTGATTCGGACGCCTGTTCACGCGCGCGGATTGCGCAACATGGGTGTGTGTCTGAGGAAAGGTGGGGGACGTTGGGTGGGTTCTGCACGCCTTGAACTGGGCGTTTGTTGGGTCTTAAAAGCCTCATGGGGATGCTTGGTGTGGTTAACTATTATTATTTTAGGGTGGGGGAAACACCATTTTAACCAGGTTTTTGTGGGGAGGGGGAATTGCTTTCTTTTGGACTAGAAAAACGGTGACTGTGCTGGCCGGGGGTTTCTGGGTGTTGCCTAAGGGCCTTTCCGCACTACACTGTTATAGTGCTATTATTCCACTTCCAACATCCTGTGGAATTCTGGGGTTTGCAGTTTGCTGAGGCCAAAGAGCTCTCTGGCTGAGAATCCTAAATGCCCCTCCCTAAACTGCAAACTCCAGGAGTCCATAGGGTGTTGAAAGTGGAATAATAACACTATAACAGTGTAGTGCAGAAAGGCCCTAACTTTTCCAAGCTGTGTGAGTTTTCAAAACTCTCCTTTGCAAGTCAACCGTTCTCAAGGCCAGTGATGGTGGTTAGTAATGTGTGTGTTATGTGCAGGCGTGAAGGGATAGATTGATAAACTTGAATAAAACTTTTCCTGCTTGGAAAGACATCGTAAGCCTTTTTCTGAAATGTTGCCCTTCTTGCTCCTCAACAGGCCACAGAACCTACCTTTCGTCTCTTGTTTGACTCAGGAGCATCCTGAACCCCTGGAGGAAGGGAGATGGCTGTTGTAGATATGGCTCAAGTAAGGGAGATAATAGGGCTGGGGGTGGGACAGATGCGGGAGGAGACTGCAGTGGTGGTGGGGGAAAAGCATGCAGGCGCAGAGTTTGGAAATATTACTTTTTGGACTACAACTCCCAGAATTCCCTGCTAGCTGGAGGATTCTGGGAGTTGTAGTCCAAAAAAGTAACACCAGGAGAATTATGGGGACTGTAATCCCTTTCCCCCAAAACCTAAACTTTCTGAACTCTCATTTCCACATTACACTTTTATAGTGCTATTATTCCAGTTTCGATATCCTGTGGAATCCTGGGGTTTGCAGTTTAGGCAGGGCTATTTAGAATTTTCAGCTAGGGAGCTCTTTGGCCTCAGTAAACTGCAAAGCCCAGAATTCTATAGGATGTTGAAAGTGGAATAATAGCACTATAACAGTGCAGTGCAGAAATGGCCTCTGTTTCAAGTGTTAATGGAAAAGCAGAGAAAAAGTTATTGCCTGCTCTCCCTGCTTCTGTGTGTGGAGGCCTTCTCGTGAAAACCACAGATTTCCTGATGCGGGGAAACTTAATGGTCCAATTAATTGAAAATACTTTGTCCATGATTTTTGGCCATTAAACAAAATAGCACTTGTATAATACATTTCAAGTCATTTCATACACTGTAATGTTCTTATAGCATCTCTGCACCCTTGACTTGTTGGTGGCTGCCTAATGAATTTATTTTATTATTACATTATTTATTATTACATATGGTGTTGGGCTGCATGTCCCAGTGGCCTTTAGCCAGCTTAGCCAATGGTGAGGAAAGTTGTGGGTTGCAGTCAAACAACATCTAAGGAGCATGTGGTTCTCAGCCTGCTTCCTAAGGAGCATTTCTTCCTTCCCACCATTCTGTTTTCACAGCCAATCCCTGAGGTAAGGAAAGGTGAGAAAGAGGGTTAGCAGCTGTGATCACTCAGTTTAGCTTTGTGGGCCTACCATTGTTATAATTGCATGACACGGCACAGGTGGTATTTGAACTGGGGATTTTCTAGCTCTTGTGCTTAAGGTATTCGCATCACATGTGTGTACTGTCACTAGATTCCTGTCCACTTGGGTGTATTATATAGGACTTTGCCTGTTCCTCACCTAGTTTCGTCTGTGCATTTATTTGATCAAAGGTCTGAAATACATTTCATATTAATGGGTCTTCTCTGGGCTGTTATGGACCCTGTTATTCCAGGGGCTGCAAGTCATTTGGGCAGGCTTTTCTAGATCTTTGGCTAAGCATATTTATGGAATGTTGTTTGGGGCCAGTGACCGTGACCTTTTCCTACCTAGAGGCTCTGAGAATGTTTGGAATTAGCATTTCCTGTATGCTTCTTGACTGCAACTGGCAGCAAGAACTGGCTCTCTATTTGAAAAACATTGCCATGAATGTCTGTTCCCTTCTGTTGTCTCTCTTATGTTGGCACAAATAAGTTGGTGAAAATGAATGAATAGGGATGCACAGACAGACACGTAGCCACTGTTCTCAGCATCATATAAGTCTTCCACTTTTGAACGTCAGATCAGGAATTCAGAAAGTGGATAAGAGATAGCTTGGCGAAATACATTTATGGATTATTCATAATGTTTGGATCTTTAAATATCAGGTGTCTCATAATGGTATCCAGGTGTTTGAGCCTAATTTATCCATTATATTTTTCTCTTGCCCTTTCTGCAAATAGCTTAAAGTATGTATCACAGCTCACTAGGTGACCCTGGACCAGCCACACACTCTGAGCTTGACCTACCCCATAGGGTTGTTGTGAGGATAGAGCAGGGAGGAAGAGAGTTGTGTAAACACTACCTTGAATTCATGGGATGAAAAATAGAATGTAATAATGCAGCACATGAATGAATATGTGGTTGTTCCCCCTTCTAGAGTCATACTGTAAACAATTAGTCTGATCACTACACCACACTGGCCTAGGACTGTCTCTGGTCTAGCTAGAAAACTTAATCTGATTGTTCATTAAGCCATAACCTTGAAATTAAGCAGTTCTTTCTTTTGAGTCTTTTACAGGGTTTTCACCTGGCATGGTGTGAACTTGACCCTGCACCACACTTCATTTTTATCAGTAGTTCAACTATGTCCTTAACAACCATTCTGGAAAATGTAGGGTTTTGTTCATACTAGATTTATAAACTGTGGTTATTTGGGGTAGAACAGTGATCAACTAAAGGGATTTACTGGTGGATCTGTGAGTGATTGCAATAGATCAGCTAGGATTTCTCAGACTTCATGCAGCCTTCCAAATGTCACTGGACTGCAATTCTGATATTCCTCACAATTGCTAGTTGTGGCTTCTGGAACTTGCAGTAGAACAACATTTAGAAGGCCACCCCTGAATTATAGCAAGAACAGGCTGACCCCTCCTTCACCCCAGGTTATACTACTGAAATGAAGAAAACTTAGAGATGATAGGTAAACAGAAATGCATTTTTGTGTGTGTGTGTGAAAAAGACTGTGATCTCTGTTTAATTTTGGCACTCAGAAGAAATGCTTTAATGCTACATATATGTCTTTTGTACTAGACTCTGACTGTTGGATCTCAAGATTCTAGTTTTATACAGTAGATTCTGGAAGTTTCAAGTTTGTTGAGAGTTTATAAAAGTTACTTTGGGGGATTATAGCTCTCAGAATCCTCAGCCAGTATGGTTTGTGTTGTCTGGAGGATTCTATGTGTTGTATATTTAAAAGTAACTTTTCTGTTCTCTTATTTATTTATTTATTTATTTATTTATTGCCGGCTTGAAGCCAGCTTGAATCCTTTAGAAATTAAGCAGTCAGGTGATATATAAATACCGTATGTTTCTTATATCCATTTTTAATAAAGATCTTGAGAAAGAAGTTATAATTAGTCCTGTGTTAAAGATGTAGAATTCAAGCTGATGCATAGGTCTAAAGACAAATGTTTAATCCATTTTCAGTCCCTCTTAATCAAATAACACTTGGTAAAGCAGTACTTGTGTAAGCTCAAATGATTCAAAAGATCCGATCTCATTGGGACATGGATTTAGGTCATGATGTCCTATCCAAGATACTCAGGATCCAAAGATCTGTAATTTAGTCCTTGCTGAACCCTGTACTAGTTGATTTGCACAACTCTTAAATTGGTAACAATTCAGTAGAATTCTCAGTATTGAGAGGTTGAAGGTGTGAACCCCTTTAGATGTGTGCAGTTACACAGCAATTAGTATGTAGCAATTAAAGATATGGAACCTCTATCTGTAAAGAAAAGGGGTCATCTCTCAAGGATATTGGCTCTACCTGGGTAATTTCCTGTTTCTTTATTTCCTTTTAGCCCCAGGGTATACTGTCATACCTGTTGCTGTTGAAGCTTGTCCCCCTCTTAGAGCATTTAAACTGAAAAACATTCTTCTCTTTGTAGCTCTGTTTTAATATAAGACTATATTTGGGCTCTTCTGCCTGTACAACATAGGACTAGTTTAATTCTTCTCAAGAATGGAGGAAAATCAGTCATGCTAAGAGTGTTTACTTAATAATGTTCATATTCAGTGTGTGGTCTGCTTGGTAAGGGTGCATAGATTTGCATCCTTTACTACTTTTGGTGTTTTTCCAATTGCTCCTTATCTTTAATTTAATAAAATACACCTACAAAAATAATGCATTCTTTATTGTAATAGTGAACATTGTTTTTATTACTGCTAAGTACTGAATTGCTTATTACTTTGGCTTTGTGTTACAAACCAAAAAGATGGATAATTGTGTATACACTTAGTTCATGTCACTCATTTATTACATTACTGAATTGGTGTTTCCAACCTCTGATACTGTAGATGTCTGAATAGAAATGTACAGTTTTCAGAAAGTTTGATAACAGTTTTACCCCAGTGTTTGGAGCCGGGGGCGGGGGGTAGGTTGAGGAATTGATATTCTGGAGGAAAAAAATGAAATATATGCAACTTTTTAATGAAACTTACATTTATTTTACTTCTTGAACACAATATAAATGCATGGTTTATACTGTAGCACATTAGATTGCACTAACTGGGATATTTATAAAACTCTGTGGAAGAAACCTTGGCATGTTTACTCCAATGTAAGAGTCATTCTTTTGATGGAGCTTACTTCTAGGTAAGCATACCTAAGATTATAATTTCAAAAGTTTTGCATAAGAAAAATTATGACTAGAAAGCTGATAGTCAAAACCATATATTAGGCAATAAGTAAAATAAAATGTTATGCAGGCAATATTAAAGACTAGCAGCATATTTGTATTTTCAGTTCAAAGTTAAAGCAACTTTGAATTAAAACTTGAATTTTTAACTCCTAGCACCATCAGCCAGCATAGTCAAGGCCCCAGGAACTGCAGACCAAAAGTAACCTTTCCAAAGCTCTGAACTGAGTTCTTGGTATCTATAACCTGTAGGAGAGTGCCTGTGTCACTGCCATTGAAAGGAGAGAAAATGTCAACCACAGTGTGAGTTAATTATGAAAAAAAAGCAGCAGCATCCATGGTGACAAGCTGCAAAATCCATGTTGGTAATACCTTAATAAGGCAAACTAGAAAGGGCAAAAATTTGTGCTAGTTCTAGAAGCTTACTAGCTTCTTCAGGCAAAGATGATTTTAAAAAATCATGTAGGGGCAAGAGAAGTGACACTGTTGAAGTCACAAAAGCCTGCAGACCCGCTTCTTGTGGCTTTGGCTGTTACAGTGAGAGTGTTTTCATTCAGGCGGAAAGGTGAGGTAGCTGACTGGTAGCAGTCAGCATCTCCACACTAGATTCAAAGTTGCAAGCTACAAATTCTAATGGGGTAATTATTTGTTGTCAGCTTTGACTTATGGCAGTCCTGTGAATCTCTGGTCAGCAACTGCTGTGCTCAGGTCTTGTGCCATCATTGCTGTGGCTTGCTTGATTGAATCAGTCTACCCTAAGAGCAGTGTTCCCTTTTCCTGCTGCCTTCCAGTTTACCAAGCATCATTGTCTTTTCTTGTGAGTCATGTCTTCTCATGATATGTCCAACATAAGACACTCTCAGTTTAATCATCTTGGCTTTTAGGGTATGTTCAGGCTTAATTTGCTCTAGGACACATTTATCTTTTTAGCAGTCCACAGTATCCGTAGAACTCCTGTCCTGCACCACATTTTAGAGGAGTTGATTTTCTTCCTCCCAGCTTTCTTCACTATCCAGCTTTCACAACCATACATAGAAACCAGAAATATTCTGGAAAGATTCTGAATTTGGTATTATAATGATACATCTTTATACTTGAAGATCTTCTCAAATTCTTTAATGGCTGCCTTTCTGCATCTTAATCTGCTTCTGATTTCGTTTTTACAGTCTCCACTTTGGTTTTTTTTGGTTAAGGCCTGAACCAAGGTATAGGAAATCTTTTTAGCTATTTCATTGTGTCTTTGCTACCCACTTTAAAGTGATGTAAACCATCTGTGGTCATTACTTCTGTCATCTTACTATATAGCTGTAACCCTGCTTTCGCATTTTTTCCCTCAATTTTCATCAGTAGTTGCTCCAATTCTTTGCAACCCAAATGTTGAAATATATTTGAGTGTTGCATACATTCACACTACCCTTGAAAACTGTTGCTTTCTAATGCTGCTCATTTCAAAAGATGGTAAGCGGGGAGCCATATCAATGCCACTGTAGTATGATGTTTCAAAGCTACTTGTATTTCAAAGACATTATTTCTTTGGTCTCTGCATGTTTGTTGTTGTGTGCTTTCAAGTGGTTTCTGACTTATGGCGACCTTATGGTGAACTTATTACAGGGTTTTCTTGCAAGATTTCTTTGAGGGGATTTACCTTTGCTTTCCTTTGAGGCAGAGAGAGTGTGACTTGCCCAAAGTTTACCCAGTGGGTTTCCATGACTGAACAGGATTTGAACCCTGGTCTCCAGAACGATAGGCAGTAAAACCACCACACCAGTTCCCCTCCTCTATATGTGGCGGAGTCATATTAAGATTTCAGCTTTAGATCTAAACTACTGGGAAGGTTCGTGGGAGCTGATTTCTCTCATACTGATATATATCAAGCCTTAACACTATGGTTCTTGGGTTTGGACAAAACCTAGATGTTTTGAAAGGACCTCAGATGGTGAGGTAGGAGTTTTCTACATAATGAATATGGCAAATCTTTTTTCCTTCTCTGCCTTTGCTTTATTTTGGGAGCAGATAATATGAGAGGCTTTTTGTTTTTGAAGGTTTTGGCCCTTATAATGTTGGCATTTTTTAAATGGTGGCTTTATGTATTTTGTATTAAATGTATATTTTATTGTTGTAAGTCACTTTTGAGGATTTTTGAACACAAGAGCTGGATATAAATTTTAAAAATTAATCGGTTGTGGGATAAATGTGGGATTCAGATTTTGGAAAACTGAAACTGGTAAGCAAATAACTAGTAGGCAGAGCAAGCAAATAAATGTGAAGATATTTAACATTGTATTCTCTCACCCTGCCAAAAAGAAGCATAGAAACAAGATTGCCTTGGGGAAAGTCTGAGACATAAAACAATTTAGTACACATTCAGACCTAAGTGAAGATCAAATAAAAATGCATGCAGTGGAAAATGATTGTTCCATTCCATTGAATGATTTAATATGTGTTATAATGAAGGGTTTTTTAAAAGAAATAAAAATAAAAGGCAGTATAAAAAGGTTTATAAATCAACAATTGAATCAACAATGTAATGCAGCAACTAAAAAAGCAAACACAGTTCTAGGCAACATCAATAGGGGTATAGTGTCTAAGCTGAGGGAAGTAAGAGTACCACTCTATTCTGGTATGGTCAGACCTCACCTGGAATAATGTGTCCCGTTCTGGGCACCACAATGCAAGAAGGATATTGACAATCTGGAACACACCAAGAGGGGAGAACCTCTGGGAGTTGGGCGTGTTTAGCTTGAAGAGGAGAAGGTTAAGAGGTGACATGATAGCTGTGTTTAAATATTTGAAAGGATGTGATAGAGAGGATGAAACAAGCTTGTTTTCTGTGGCTCCAGAGACCAGGACGTAGAGCAATGGCTTCAAACTACAGTAAAAGAGATTGTACTTAAACATTAGAAAGAACTTCTTGACAGTGGAATACTCTGCCTTGGAGTGTGGTGGAGTCGCCTTCTTTGGAGGTTTTTAAACAGAGGCTGGAATGACCATCTGTTGTTAATGCATTGATGGTGTACTTCTGCATAGGAGGGGGTGAGACTTCTGGTCTATGATTCTATAATTAAAAAAAGTCTCAGCTGTATTCCATGGAGTATGCACATTTCTCCCTCAACCTTTTTATCCTCCCAGCAGGTCTGTGAGGTGGGTGAGGTGGCAAGAAAATGATTAGCTTGAGGTTGCCTAGTGAGCTTCACAGATAAATGAAAACACTTTCCTCTGGTCCTAGTCTAACATTCTAAACTTTACACTGTGTTGCCTCTTACCAGCTTTCTAGCTCTGCAGATTCCAAGTAATGGTGCTTCTTCTATTTTTGTTGCTCCTCTAGGTTCCAGAAGCCCTTGTGGAGGTGACTGTTTACTCAAATGAGGTGCTGCGTTCACAGGTTGGGCGCTGTCAGAGGGGGAACAGGAATGCCATGCAAGACAAATACACGACTCCAGCTTCTTTCAGTAAGGGTTCCTTAACAATGAGTATATATTGCTGCTCCCAGGCTGTGAAGCTCCCTTCCAAGGGAGATTTAGGCTACCTCTCCAACCTTTTGTCCTTCCACCAGCAAGCAGAGACCTTGGTATTCAGGTGGTCATTTGGCTGATGTTTGGCTGGTGTGTATCAGGCAGTGTTTAATTTAAAAGAAAATTGATCTGCTTCTAAAATGCTTTTAATTCAGTTGAATATTATAATTTCTTTAATTGCATTTTCATATTATTAAAATGGATTGTTAAAACATTCTATTTATAGCTTTGTTTTTTAAAAAGCTTGTGCTGAGCTGTCACATAGTTCTGGTTTGAGAGAATAGTAATTAAATAATGAATAATTTAATCTACCCTTATTCAGTCAATTTATTCAGCTCTCCTCTTTGCCTTTATTGTGATCAATGAGTGGCAGCCATTGATTTCTCCTCCCCCCAGTGTTAGGAAACCTAAAGAAAGGTATTCATTCAGTGATAGAGAACATGCTTCACACATTGAAGGTGCCATGTTCAACCCCTGGTATCTCCAGATAGGCCTGGGTAAGTCTCCAACCTCAAATACAGGAGTGATGCTCCTAGTTGATGTATAGTGAGCTCAACTGAGCTAGATGGACTAAAGGTCTGACTTGGAATAAAGTAGCTTCCTATGTTCCTTCTTAAATGCACAGTGCTGCAAGGGAAGGCAAGCACAGAGGGATCCAGAAATGCTTGGTATAAACACTTTCTTGTTATGTAGAAGTATGGCTGTAACTGGCATCTTCTAGTTCTTTGAAACATAACATTAAAATTTAAAAATCCTCCCTATTCCATCCAGTGTCCTTACAAAAATCCCTTCTCTCTCTTCAGTGTACTTCCTAGCACTCATAATCCCAGAAAAACTGCAGCTCAAAGCAATTTGGAGTCCCAGTTACCACAGGCTTCCTTGCCATGGGCCATTTCCACAGTAGACTGTTATAGCGCTATTGTACCACTTTCAACATCCTATGGAATCCTGGGGTTTGCAGTTTGCAGTTTGCAGTCCCTCCCGAAACTGCAAACCCCAGGATTCCATAGGATGTTGAAAGTAGTATAATAGCGCTATAACAGTCTACTGCGGAAATGCTGTAGCTAGAGTTTCCTTTTATTTATATTCTTCCCTGGATACTTTCTAAGTTACTGAAATAACTGTTGTTCATGTAATGATGAACTCCAACCTCCAAGTGTTCAGCTGAACCTGTTCATTTGCTGTCATGAGGACTAGAAGCCTGCGTTAGAAATGAGTGCCCATGCCTTAGTCGCTGTGTCTTTGAAAAGAGAGTGGACAGTTACCTGCTGGGGATGCTCTAGTTGGAGATCCTGCACTGAGCAAGGGGTTGGACCCTATAAGGCCTCTCCCAGTTCTGTGAGTCCAACTAGGGGCAGCTGTAGTGATTGGCAACAGTAGGTTCCATGGCACAGTTGAGGTGATACCTTAGTTCAGAAGGTTCTAGAGAACATTTGCATTTCTGTATAGTTGCCTTCATTACAGTGGGATAGATATGTGTGCATTTGTGTAGGTGAAGTAGTTTGTTGTTGATGTTATTGTTTTGTATACAATCGTCCCTCCACATTCGCTAGGGTTAGGGGAACAGGACCCCCATGAAAGTGAAAAAAAATGAATAACTCTAGGCCCTTCCAAATCATATTTCACACACACACACACACACACACACAAAATATGACCACTATATTCAACCCACCATGGATTCTTTCACAAGACAGAAGTGGGTGACTGATGGGGCTTACTGCCACCTTCACTGCTGCCCCACACCATTTTTAATAGGGACTTACTAGATTTGTTTGCAGTTTTTCAGTCTCATGAGACCTGTTAGAAATGGCTTAAGGAGGCAGCAGAGCTGACAGCAAATAAATCCGTGAATAATCAAATCTGCAAAAGTGAAACTCGCAAACGTGGAGGACTGCCTGTAGTACATTGAAATGTTCAGCTACTCAAAGTCCTTCACTTATTTTATAGCAGTAATCCTTACAAGAATCCTGTAAGGTTGCTGTTGTTATCAACTACATTGCAGACAGCAGCAGACGGAGAGACAGGCTTGCCTAAGAAGGCATCAAAGTGAATTCATGGCAGAGACAAGATTCAAACCAGGGACTTCCCAAGTCACAGCTCAGCCTCAGATTCCTGTACCATGCCACATTTCTGTCATGTATGGACAGTAAAGTTCTCCTCCTCTCCACTTCAGGAGGGATTCCTGTTCACACCTCTGACCTGCTGACCCGCTTAGACCGAGGGGAAGAGGCCTGGATCCCAGATCTCCAGAGCTCTGATGAGAGTGAAGATGAGGGGCCTGTTAAGCCACCCCTGAAACGATGGCCAAAGGGAGGCATGTGGTGGGATCGGTATAGAAGTCCTGCAACGTATCCCAGTTCAGACTCAACACTTTCAGGTTAGAATTGTCCTCAAAAGACTTGCATTGAGGCAGTGATGACTGTGTGACTTCTGGGGTGTTGTAAGGGTGCATTGCGCCCAAATGACTGGGGAGGGCCTCGGCATATTACCATGCTGCTAAGTTTTAGCGGTGGTGCGGCAGCAACTTCCCCATTCCAATTTCTCTTAAAAACAATTTGAGTACAGAGCGCATACCTTGTTCTTCAGCCAACTTGCACTTCTAAAAAGCTCCCACCAGTGCAATTTGGTTTGAAAACAAGATTGCTTACCTTTCTTATACTTTATTTTAATTGGAAATTAAAGCCTTTGGGGCTTAATTTACTTTTCAAAAGTACATAGTTGTAACTATTTTTTAAACCTTTCAAGCAGGTTTAATGTGTTGACTTTTTAAATGCATTTTTTCCTATTTGAATTATTTTTATTCTTTTTAAAATCTGGATTTGTTTTTATTTTATATGCATACAGCCCTGAGATCCCACAATAAAGTGGAGGGAGGGGTTACAAAGAAATAAAAATATTTGGAAGGTAGGAGTGATCACTCCTATTCTTATCCTTAAGCCTTGTCAGGACATCTGCCTCAGTGACATTGCTAACAAAATGGTACTGACTAGGCCAAAAGCTGCTCGTGAGGAGAGTCTTCTAAAAACTTTTGCCTGACAAGTGCCTCTTGCTGTAAGAAATGAGAGCTCACCCCAGAGGCCTCACCTATGTTGTTGAGCTGAGGTCTGAACTGAGGAGATTTCTGCCTCATATTTCTTCACCACATTGTTACATGAATTTTACATAAATGCTGTGGACAATATTTTTGACAGTCCTGCACCAAATTAAATTCTTGCACTCAAGCACAAAACAATGTTTTACAGGCTTTCCCATAATTTCAGTCTCTTGTGTATTTAATTCTGAATGAACACATTGATCGGTACAAATCTGTATAATAGGGCCGTGTTTAGAATGATGGGAAAGGACTGTAGTTGCTTCATCTCCAGAAAGGGTAATGTGGAATTGGAAAAGATGAAACACAAGAGACATCCCAAATGATCAGGGCTTGGAGTATCTGCTTCGTGGGCAAAGGCTAATGTGCTGAAGATAACATGTTCCTGGGAATAAGTTGCATTGATTTTGTGCAGAAATATATATGATTTCCCCTTAAGTGGTAAGGCATATAGAAGTATGTAAAAAAATTTATGATGCAGACAAAAGGAACAGAATTTTCTCCCTCTTGCCTGTTATAAGAACTTGGGACCATCATTGGAAACTAACAGTAGAGTCAGGATAAATTAAAGGAAATCACTTTTCATAAAATGAGTAATAAATCTATGGAGTTTTCTGTCATAAGATGTGTGACAAGACAGAATGTGACAGAAAGCCACAGGCTTAGATGCCTTTAAAATATGGAAATATAGGAAAGAGCTGTGGAAAAAGAAATAAATAAACTCTGTATTGGATTTATATCCCACCTTTGTTCCAGTGAGCTCAAGACAGCATGTATGACTCTTCCATTCCTCCCTGTTTTATCCACAAAACAACCCTAAGATCAGTTGAAATGCATGAACCCAGATCTCATAAGGTCCAGTGTAAGAGGCACTGTGCTCCCTCTATACCATAGTGACTCTTATAAACTGTGACACACAGTTCTGCAATATGATATATAGCAATGGCACTATTAGACTTCTACTCAAGCATCTTACTGTGATCATTTTTTCTCTCTCTTAAGTCTTATTTCCAATTTAATATGCTTTGTTAAGGAATATTTTCTGCTTTTTGCCCTTTGTATATATTAGCCTATCCAGTGGTGGGGACAGGTAGGGGAAGAATCCCACTGTTGTCCATGAAAAATTATCACAAATAATACAAGGTATATCCTCCCCTACTCCCTTTTGCTACTCTGATAACCCCTCAACTTTGAATATTTCCTTCCCTTTCCTGTAGGTGAAGATCAAGAAAGTGAGGTTGAAGATGAGAAACCCCAGCATAGTAGTCACAGGCTGACGATACTTCACAGAAATCTGTTGGACGTTTCTAAAGGGAATGGGTCAAACAGTTTCAGGCAAAGATTGGCCTGCAGGAATGGGTCCCAGTTGAAGAAACCCTCGCAAAGCCAGGTAGGAAAGTTAACGGATGATTCGGCAGAGTCTGGCAATGTTGGTGAGAAGGCAACCAAGGAAAAGACTGCAGTAGAGGAGCAACACTGTCTCAGCTGTAATCGGATCTTCAAGTCAAAAATATCCCTTGCCAATCATCAGAGAATACATTCTAAAGGGAAGGTCTATGAATGCTCTTCCTGTGAAGAAACATTCACAATGAAAAAGAACCTTGTCCAGCATTTGAGAAGCCATAAAGAGGGAAATGGTGGTAAATATCCAAGCAGCATTATGAAACATGGAAGTATCCCCTCAGAAAAGATGCCTTATAAATGCTTGGAGTGCAATAAGTGTTTTATACTGAAGGACCACCTTTTGGTGCATCAAAAGAACCATACAGCGAAACAGCCCTATATATGTCTTGAATGTGGGAAGAGTTTCATTCAAAAGGGACATCTTCTCAGACATCAAAAAATCCACAGAAGTCCAAAAATAGATAAACCTCTTGAGGATGAGAAAGAAGGAAAAGGGGAAAGTTCCCCTGAACCTCCTGAGAAGAAATCCCCAACAGTCTCTGTCTGTGAGGCAACAATCTCATCAGAGAGCCCTGCCAAGTACCAGGAAAATCAGACAAATCTTTACAAATGCCAGTTTTGTGGGAAATATTTGAGATCCAAAAGTTTGCTGGTTGATCATGAGAGAATCCACAGGGAAGAGAGACCTTATAAATGTTCGCAGTGCAAGAAAAGCTTTCATTATAAATACCATTTGCTGAAGCACAAAACAATCCACACAAAACCAGCAGCCTGCAAGCTCCCCAAGAGAAGATCAGGTTCTCCCTCTGGTTCCAGAATGCTTCATGTAACAGAAAATACTTCAGAGGGCGCCATTGGTGGGAAAATTGTAACTCGCAGCATTCGTCTGGCCCAGCACCCAAAGAGCCAAGCAAGCAAGCTGCTCTATCAGTGCCAATATTGTGGTAAATCCTTGAGGACAAGCACTACACTTGCTGATCATGAGAAGCTCCACACAGGAGAGAGACCTTTTAAATGTGAAGAGTGTGCAGAAAGTTACATTCGAAAGCATCACCTTATTCGACACCAAGAGATCCACTCAAGACAGGCACCCTTTAAGCATGTCAGAAGACGGAAGATGAAGGCTCACTTTGCTGTGCTTGAAAGAATCCATACAGAAAAGAAACTTTATAGAAGCTATGGATGTAGCACCACTCACAACTTGTGCCTTACCAGGCACCCAAAACTCCTCCCAGAGGGCAAGTGCTACAAGTGTCAGTATTGTGGGAAATGCTTGAAAACAAAGAGCTCACTTATAAATCATGGGAAAATCCATAAGGGAAAGAAGCCATATCAGTGTTTGGAATGTAAGAAGAACTTCTCTCGGAAGAACCATCTTTTTGCCCACCAGAGAAGCCACATGAGAAAAAAGCTGTCTGTACACTCAGATTCTCACCAAAAAGTAACTCCTCAAAAATTCCCCTCCTCTCTCAAACATGCAAACCCACACAGAAGAAAGCCGTCATATTTGTGCCATAACTGCGGGAAGAGCTTTGGTTATCAGTATACCCTCACAAAGCATGAAAGGATCCACTCAGGGCACAAACCATTCAAATGTGTTACATGTGGGAAAGGTTTTGTTGAGAAGTATCATATGAAGAGACATGAGAAGATCCATCAGAAAGAAAAGAGCCACAAACAGCCCGTTGTGGCTGAAGTAAATCATGTATTTTCTAATCCTAAAGATGGAATTTTCTCTGAGGAAAATGAGGAAGATCTACTAGTAAATGATAAACCAAAGACAGCACCTAGAACAGAAGAAAACTGTGTTTTTCAGGACATTAGGGAGGAAAACACAGAGTCTCTGGCACTATTAGGAGAAAGATCCAAGATGGGAGCTTTGGGGGATTCTGAGCAGGAGGAAATACATGTTCAGTCGCAAGCAAAATTATCTAGAACACAGAAAAGAAATGTTTTCCACAACCATAGGGAAGCAGAAGTTTCTGTCAGTCAGTTTTTGAAATCAGAGAGGAAGCCAAAAAGAAAAAACAGTGCTACTCTGTCTTACAGGCAGGACAGACACTACATCCATCAACAGCATTGGCCAAAAAAGTGTTCCAAAAAGAAACATCTGCAAACTTGCAAGAAGGAGAAAGTCTATGATTTGCAGTTGAGATCACAGGCCACTTCAAGAAGAAAATCTAAAAGAGAGATACACCTGCGTAGCTGCTGGGCCAGATCTTGCTTCTGTCAGCAGGAGAGACCAGAGATGACATCAAGAAGGAAGTCTCCAAACACCATAGTCTGCAAGAAGGCAAAAGCTTCCAACAGTCCCCAAAGGGACCCAAGTGCAACTGTTTCCTCCAGGTTGTTGAAAAGTGCCCCAAAAAACTGCAGGCCAAAGGGACCCTGCCTTAGTCTGTCATCTCACAGAACATCCTCTGGAGAATCCAAAATGGAGACTACTGAAAGTATTGACCATGGGACTTGTACTGAACAGCAAAAGGGTCAGCAGGAAGTGCTGGAGAGGAAACAGGAAGACTCTCAGAGCTGTGAGCCAGACCTATGTGAGTCCCTTGATGCCACTGAGCAGACAGAGTCCCAAGCTTTGCCATTGCTCTCCCAAAGCAACGTTTCTCACAACTTTGAAGAAATTCAACCCACAGAACCACTCCAAAGTACAGCTCTTCAAAACCAGGGAAAGCTGTCCATCAGACAGCAACCGGAAGTACAGCTAACGCCATCAGAAGCAGCTGGAAAACCCATTCCACAAAGTCACATGGAAGGAGGAAGTTACTCTGAACCACTAAGAACAACATTGTGTGCAGTACAAAGTGGAGCTCCTCAGACAGAAATTGTTGTTACTCAGCATCAACATGAAGAAAAAGAAGCTAAACATGTATGCTCTCAGTGTATGCAATCCTTTAGGAGCCAAGAAAATCTTCTCATACATGAGAAAAGCCACAAAGGAAACAAGAGGCCCTTCCTGTGTACTCGGTGTGGGCAAAGTTTCTGTGCTGTACAAAGTCTTTATGTTCACATGCAAATCCACACAAGAGAAAAGCCGTTCAGATGCTCAAAGTGTAACTTTCGCTGCAACGTGAGTTCTAATCTCAGCAGGCACAAGAGAACCCATGTCCGAGAGAGACCCTTTCCTTGCCTGCAGTGTGGGGAAAGTTTCTGGTTCAGCCACAGCCTTTTTGTCCATTTGAGAATCCATCATGTGAAGGAGCCACACAAATGCCCTGACTGTGGGCGAAAGTTCTCAAGAAAGAACTTGTTCATGTTGCATAGGAAATACAAACACAATTCAGGAGCTGCTGTATCATCCTGTTAAAATACAGAACAGTGCCTCCCTTCTTCTGATGTGATGAACATGCGCAGGCAGTCCTAGAACACATGCTTGGTGCAACAGAGAGGCATTATAACCCAACCCACCATACTTAACCTCAGGCTGGTAATGTCATATTCGTGTATTCTCTCCCTTGACCTTTTTCCACACTAGTGGAGCATCATGGGACGCAGGAAACCTCCTTAACACTGTGCAATGGCTTATCCCCATGTCTTAATCTCAAGCAAACTTCTTGCTACATCCACAGGCTGCATTAGAGCTGTGCCAGTTGCCTTTCTGCCAACTACTTGAGGACAGCCCTTTGGGAAGTGAAAGAACCAAAGTGCCAGGTAAATGCAAGTCAGAGTTTACAGAATATCAGCTTCTACGTAAGGTTTGTATTGAAGATAGGATTTTAAATATTCTCTGGATTCCACCTGGAAAAGGTTTCCTTTTTCGTTTTACTGCTCTACTTCTTGCCTCCAGCCTTATCTCCTAAAGACCTTGTATCTTCTGGGGCTGAGGGCCAGCTCTGACAAAAATACTACATGGGCTAACTCAGTCATTGTAATTGACCTAAAGGTTTCTTGCAGATTCCATGGGCTACAGCCCAGCATTAGAATCCTTTTTGTTTAGCACACTCTCCTATTCTTGTTTTCCTGTTTTATTATAGAAGGATATACTGTGTTTTCTTATCCTCTTCAGGAGATTTTTTTTTCCTGCATTTTACTAAATAGTTTATAGAATTCTTCCCTCCCAAATAGATACCGTTTTTATATATTCTGTCATCCCTTTTATGTAATAAAAATTCAGTTGCACACAATTCACTGTCTCAATCCAAATTTCTCTCTTGCTTCTGCCACACAGAATTATTGTTATCAGATCATGTCACTGGTTGACTTTGTCTGGCATTCCGTCTACTAACAATAAGCAGCTAAATTCCTTAGACATGTTCACTGTGTGGCCATTACGAAGAAACCGTGTTCTCTCCTCATAAAAGCTTTTAATGGTCAGAAGTATGCAGACTGTCCAAAATGAAGGATGCATTGCTAGCAATTTAGGTTCATTTAGATTTATATTTAGATATGTGGGGCCACCAAGCCCACTGGGATAGCAACAGAATAAGAAGAAGGTCAAAATCTTCATAAGGTCTATTCTACATTTCTTGTGTTTTTAGAGTAAAGTAGGAAACCTTTTGCGTTGGTTTTGAATCACTATTGCCCATGCTGTGAGGGGCTGTAGGCCAAAACTTTCATTTCAGGGAGATTTCTTTAATACCATATCCTGTAACATTTCACAGATGAAATAACAGAGGCTGCTAGAATTCAGGAACATGACTTTTTATATTATGGGTCCCAAACTACAGTCCCCCAGGTGATGTGTACATTTGACCAGGGGATCTTAGTGACTTTTCCAAGCTGTAGATGCCACTCAGCTGGTAATATCTCTTTTTTTTTCTTCATCATCATTATTGTTATTAATTTTCTAATTTGGGGGAAGCTTTTAGATTTATATTTTACAAAACAGTTAAGCAATAAAGGTAGATGCATCTTATAGGAAATTGCTTTAATTCAGAATGTCCATTTAGCTTATTAGCTTATTATTATCTGCTCTGACCAGCCAACACTCTCCAGAGACTTGGACAGGTTTTTTTTTCATACCTGATCCATCTTCCCTTGAGATTCCACACACCATCTTCAACAAAACATGTGCTCCGTTACTTGGCAACAGGCCTCCATCTAGTAGTGCATTGGTCCAAAAAGTTATTTGAAACTTTCTCTCCTTCCTTTCTTCATACTTAGTCCTTAAAAGAGCCATAACTGTTTCACCCCAGAACATGGAGATCATATGCACTCTCCTGTTTTTATCTTTAAATTTACAGTTTCATAATGCTTTTTGAGGGTAGGGAGGGGACTTCCCTGCTTGAGGCCCAGGAGAAGCCTTTTCTCAAAATGTAGATTGACTGGAAGTGACTTATGGTTCTTAAGTCCTCTGGGCCTTAAATAGGCTTCAGGGTCACATTTTGCCTTCACCTGATTAAGAGCAATATAGAATAATAGAAATCCCTGGCATGATGGTGTGTTTTTCTCTGTTGGCACTGAAATGATTGCGTTCCTAAGTTTCTAACAGTTGCATTTCTCAGAAAATCTAAGTTGTGCTTCCTGACTGGTATTAGCAGTTAGAGTCATACTGATCTGACTTATTAGTCTGATTTGTTAGTAATTCATTTGAAACTGCACATACAGTGTTACGATTGCAGAAAATGATCATCCAATTAATTCCTGTTTCCACAGTGCAGTTTATGAAAGGTGCATACGATTGTTCTAAAACACATACACACATATTCTGTACCATCGCATCAGTCATTCAGTGTGAAATGCAGTGCTTTCAGAGTGTTTAATGTTGACATGCTGACATGGGTTCAAGCTCCTTGGGAAGAGGGCAGAAGTCTCCAAATCTGAACAAAATAATGCATCCCACAAATGAAAAAATAGAGGCATGTATATTTGCCACCATCAGGGACAAGAACCAAAACAAACGGGGCCATCCTTGGTCAACAGGGACTGCTGGATCAAACAGGCATCCTTACGAGCTTCCAGGCCCTGAATACTTCCTGTGAATACCAAAATGAATTATGGAGTCTTGACAGGATAATGAACTAGTTGCAAAGAAGTTGTTTTCAAATATATTAATTGCTGTTCTTGAGACTGAACATTTCTTTTAAGATAAGAGCAGAGCAGTAGGGAGAAATGCAATTGTGTACCTTTTGGCCTTCCTGGCCATAATTGTATTGCTGAGCCGCCTTTCAGTCACTCTTTTGTTATTTAAGTAATCCCTATAGTCTGGATAGTTAGTTCCTAATGACTTTCTTGAGCTTCCAGTGGTTTGAGGGTCTGGAGTCTTCACTTCCCTCAGTTCATAATCATTCTCCTGTGAGTACTTAACCCAGCTGCTAGACAGATTCAGAATGGACCTTGTTTCCAACAGGGCAAGTAAATGGTGATATAATAAAAGCTCCTAAATATGCGGAGCCAAACCCCTGCAGGGAGACAAGGGTCTGGTGCTGAAATTTTTATTTCCACACAAATTAGTTATCTCACAATGGAGACCACCTGTAAGGACAAAGAAATGGAGGCCAAGCAACCAAATTTCAGAGACAGGGAATGCACAGAGAGTTGTCCCTTTAAGTAAGTCTTGCAGTCCAGGATTTTGTAGGTCCTTCATAGGACCAATGAGGAAAATGTGAAAGAATATGCATTCTGGAAAAACAAGTCTACATAAGGAGGCACTGGCTGGATGAGACCCAAGTTGTCTCTTGTCCAGTCTTCTGTTATCACAGAGGCCAACTAGTTGCCTCCAAGAGGCCCAGAAATAGGACTAAGTGGCAACAGCACTTTCCTTGCTCTCAAGTTCCCTAGCTCCTGGCAGTCAGAGGCATGTTCCTTCTAATCCTGAAGAGTATCTGTAGCTGTTCAGCCATGGATAACCTTATCCTTCATGGATTTATCTCATCAACTTGGTGGGGGGGGTGTAAGTGAATGATAACAAATGGATGTCCTGCACTGCAGGAGAGAGATTAGATTACTCTCGATACCCGCCCCAACTCTGTGATTGAAATCCAAAATGAGCAACTAGGTCATTTAAGGTTCACATTTCCACTTGTAAATCCTTAGCACATACGCAGACAGTCATGATCCACCAATTGAAAGTTAACTGCACATGCAATGAAGTGCTGATGTGATAGAATAGACAGAACTATTTTTCAACTAAAGGTTGGTGATAGTACTTCTGAATGACTACCCAGATTTTAAATAAAAATGAACAAAACCTCCCCGTGTACAGAAATCGAGCACATGAGGACAACAGTCTTAGTGCAGCTGTCTGCCTATTGTGCTGACTTTTTATTTATACCACATTCTAAATATGCAGGACCACTTTTTTAAAAATCCCCAGCATCCTGTTAGTAACATATGCAGCTGTACATTGGCCTAAACAGAGTTGTCTACATGCAACTTATGTGCAAGTGAGAGTGCATTAAAGTACACAGAGTAGTGTGTGAATGCACATTGCCTTTATGCACTGCCATTGTACATTGCATAACGAGTTGCCAGCCATGGCATTGACCATTGATGCACATACATCATACTATGTGGTTTTCAGCATAGGGATTGTATAATGTTAACTCCATTGGTGGATATTTATGCTATCTGAAGCTATGTAGGATCTTAGCTGATACCTACCCTCCCTTTCAGCATGAAGTGGTGTGGTCCATTTGTTCACCCCCAGTTCTGCCTTGTTATTCTTCGTGGATGGTGCAGATCCAAATTCTAACCAATCAATAAATTTGTCTTGAACTTAAATCTAGTTTCCAATGGGATATGATACGACTTTTGCTGTATCCCTTTCAAGTCATTTCTTTTTTTAAAAAAATTTATTGAAAAAAAGAATAAATTAAATCTTTAAAAAAAGATCACATCATCTGATCACAAAGATCAGACTCCTAGATCCCTTTCACATGTACTGTGGCTGGATAATCAATACATGTGAAAGGGATCTAGGAGTCTTGGTAGATCACAAGCTGAACATGAGTCAGCAGTGTGATGTGACAGCCAAGAAAGCCAATGTGATTCTTGGTTGCATCAATAGGAGTCTGGTGTTTAGATTGAGGGAGGTAATGGTACCGCTCTATTCTGTGTTGGTTAGACCTCACTTGTTCTGGGCACCTCAATTCAAGAAAGATATTGACAAGCTGGAGCGTGTGCAGAGGAGGGTCTGGAATCCATGCCTATGAGGAGCGGCTTAGGGAGCTGGGTATGTTTAGTCTGCAGAAGAGAAGGTTAAATGTTTAAATATTTGAAGGGATGCCACGAAGAGGAAGGAGAGGGCTTGTTTTCTGCAGCTCCAGAGACCAGGACAAGGAGCAATGGATTCCAGCTGCAGGAAAGGAGATTCCACCTGAACCTCAGGAAGAACCTCCTGACAGTCAGGGCTGTCCGGCAGTGGAATATGGTGCCTCGGAGTGTAGTGGAGTCTCCTTCCTTGGAGGTTTCTAAGCAGAGGCTGGATGGCCATCTGTGGGGAGTGCTTTGAGGGTGTTCCTGCATGGCAGGGGGTTGGACTGGATGGCCCCTGGGGTCTCTTCCAACTCTACATTTCTATGATTCTATGTCGAGGAGGGAGCGGGCTTGTTTTCTGCTGCTCCAGAGACCAGGACAAGGAGCAGTGGGTTCAAGCTGCAGGAAAGGAGATTCCACCTGAACCTCAGGAAGAACTTCCTGACAGTCAGGGCTGTCCAGCAGTGGAATGTGCTGCCTCGGAGTGTAGTGGAAGATCCTTCTTTCAAGTTACAGGTACTGGACAAAACAGTTTGGGGGAATTAGAGATCCTTGATCTCAAATCTTACTAATAAGTATCAACTATAAGAAAATAAAATCCTGGGCGACGCCCAGGTATATAGGCTAATGCTATAACAAATCTGTGCTCCATCACTCTTGGTTGCTTTTAGTGCAGCAGACCAACACGACCATCCCCTTTCGAAGCCATTATTATTATTATTATTATTATTATTATTATTATTATTATTATTATTATTATTTACCCCCCGCGGTCGTCGTCTCGTTAGCCCTTTGGGACGTGGCAAGAAGGCGGCCTGCTCTCCACCAAAATTAAACCCGAAGAAAGAGAAGCGAGGCGTCTCCACCTCCGCTCCTCCAGGACCCCCCTCGAAGGCCCACCTGGAGGGAGTGGGTGGGCGGGGCCTCGTTGCCAGCCCCGCCCCCGGCCCCAAGCCCCGCCCCGCCCTTTCTAGCGATCCTTTTGTGCTCTGCCGAGCCGCGGCGCATCGGGAGCGGAGGCGGGCGCGGCCATGGACGCTGTCGCCGCCGCCGCCGCCGGAGACCTGCGGGGAGCGCTCTCCTGCCCGGTGTGCTCGGACCTCTTCCGCGACCCGGTCATGGTCTCCGGCTGCGGCCACAACCTCTGCCGGGCCTGCGTGGCCAGGTGCTGGGGGCCGCTGGCGGGGGGCCTCCGCTGCCCGCACTGCCGCGAGCCCCTCCCGCTCCAGAGGCTGCTCCAGCCCAACCGGCTCCTGGGCAGCCTCGCCGAGCGCCTCCGGAGGCAGGGCGGGGGGACGCAGACCGGCGCCCCCCGGGCCAGAGCGGCGGCGGCGGCAGGAGGAGGAGGCGGCGGCAGCGGCGCCCCGGAGGGACCGAAGCCCGTGAAGGAGGGAGGAGGAGGAGGAGGAGGAGGATCCGCGGCCAGCATTGCCCCTGGTTCGGCCCCGATCGTGGGAACGGCAACGGGGGTGTTTTGGGGAATGTCTGTGAGCAAGAAAGATACTCCGGAAAAAAATGGGCCCGATGAAGGGAAGACGGGGGTGGGGAGGAGAGGAGGATAAAGGGGGAGGCGGGTTGACTGGCGGGAGGGATGTCCGTTCCTCTGGGGCGGCCCTGGTGCCTTCCAGATCTGTGGTGCTGGGCACGTCTGGGGATGATGGGAGTTGTAGTCCGTTGCACCGGGGGGGGCGCGCCGGGTTGGAGACTGCCTCGACCTCTAGTGACATTTGCCCCCTCCCTCTTTTCAGCATGTGTCTGTGGATGCAGGAGCAACACAGGAGGTTGTGGCATCTCCCGGCACCTCTAAACTTCCCCACTGTGTTTAACTGTTATGGAGAAATATTTATTCCAGTCAAACTTACTGGGTCACCTGTGCTCAAAGCCACCTGCTATTAAACGGACACATTAATTCCCTGCTTGAAACTTGAACAGTGTTTGGATTTGACAGCCATAGAATCATAGAATCATAGAAATGTAGAGTTGGAAGAGACCTCAAGGGCCATCCAGTCCAACCCCCTGCCATGCAGGAACACCCTCAAACCACTCCCAACAGATGGCCATCGAGCCTCTGCTTAAAAACCTCCAAAGAAGGAGACTCCACCACACTCCGAGGCAGCATATTCCACTGCCGGACAGCCCTGACTGTCAGGAAGTTCTTCCTGAGGTTCAGGTGGAATCTCCTTTCCTGCAGCTTGAATCCATTGCTCCTTGTCCTGGTCTCTGGAGCAGCAGAAAACAAGCCCTCTCCTTCCTCTACCTGGCATCACTTCAAATATTTCTTCCTGAGGTTCGGGTGGAATCTCCTTTCCTGCAGCTTGAATCCACTGCTCCTAATATACTTTGTAAAGTTTGAAAAGCAAACACAGCCTCTCCTATCGCAGCAAAACAATACAGTCACAATTATAATAATAAATAATAATAATAAAATTTATTTCTGTCCCGCCTCTCCCCATGGATCGAGGCGGCAAACAACAGTAATACATTAATTACATTAAAAAACATTAAAAAACATACCCAATCCTCCCTATCCACCAACCCACCTAAAACCAACCCCCTAAAACACACACACAAATATACATAAAACACACATAAATATATATTAAACTGAAGTTAAACAAAATAGAAATCCACAAGTAATAAAAATCAAGGTTGTGGGAAAGCTCACAGCTAAGTTTCTCATGTCACCAAAACCCTTCCTCTTAAATATGATCTATGAACTGCACCAGAAATTGGCCAGAGCACACTGGAGAATAATGCTATATGCGATCACTGTGGCCAGAATAGCACTTGCAAAAAGATATCTTGTGTGAGTGGGTAAAGTGTAGATCGGGGTCAGAATCATACAGGCCTCCCGCACGTGTTGCTGTACTGCAGCTTCCAACTTTCATCCCCATTGCCAGGACCACTAGAAGTTGCAGTCCAGTAATGTCTAGAGGGGTCCGACATAATTCCCACTCTGACACAGAGGTTTGTATAACTTAGCAAGTCCATGGCTTTTATCTAAACTGGAGCCTTCAGATTTGCTTATGTTTAAATATAACATGCTTCTGCTGCATTTTAAGTTGTAGTTTTCCAAACAAAGCAGAAAAGCATTTAAACAAGCACAATAACTGGAAAAAGCACTGGAAGTCATTCCACATTAGAAAGAAGAGCTAAGTTCAGTCCATTTAAGGCAGGACTAAGGTGTTTAGAGATTCAGATAGTATGTCAGTGACAAAAAGATTATCCAAACATCCAGAGGACCAAAGGTTCTCCCCCACCCCTCAATCTAAGGCCTGAATGAGTCAGAACTGTACCCTATATCTATACCTAAGCAGACTTAGGCCAGTATCTCTGCAGAGCTCATTCTGTCACTGGGCACCAACAGTTTTTCCCCTGGTCATCAGTCATTCAGTCACTGGCACCTAGAAGAGGGTCTCTGTTGCAGATCTGAAATTCATGTGAAAGGAATTAGCCTTGATCCGTACTGTACTGCCTAGACACTTGGTCTTCCCGTCTTTCAGCCTCATAACAACCCTGTGAGGTAGGTTACATTGGGGTCATTAGCTCAAAGTCAGCTTGTAAGCTTCATGGCCTAGGGGGAATTTAAATCAGAGTCTCTCCAGTCCTAGTCAAGCATTCTAACCACTATGACATATTCTCTTCAGCACAAGTTACAGAGTAACAGAATAGTTCCGGGGATGTTAGCTTCTGTTCAAAGCATGCCCATCATCATCAATTTATATGGTGCCTTCTGTGTCCACAAGTGGGTCCTTCCAAAGGCATACAATCCAAAATATAGGTATATACACAAGCGCAAAAGGAAGGAAGGAATAATAAAATTCTACCATACAATTATGAAACAAATTATCCAGATAAAATACATATAAATCAAATTGGCAAGTACATGCAATCAAAGTATACAAAACTACAAAACAATATTAAACTAAGACTCCAAAAGCTTTTGAAAACAAGAAGGTTTTTAACTGAGATTTAAAAAAATAACAAGAATATCCTCCCCTACGTCACAAGAGCTTAGGATGGAGTTCAGGTAAAATCAATGTCAACAGAGCAAAACCGTTTGAAACAAAAATAATTTAGGCTGAAACATATTAAACAAGTTGATGAGTTAGAAATGGATTAAGAGGTTTAAAACCATGTGCATAAGTACTTTTGAGTGGATCAATTAGGCTCCAAAGGCTTTAGCAAATGGTCATGTTTTTGTTTTTTTCCTAAATAAAGTCAACATTGGTTCTAGTCAGGCCTGTAGTGGGAAGGCAGTTAGGGTGAGGAAGTTCTATCACATGTCTTTGAACAGTGTGTTTATATTACTGGTGAGACATAGAAAAGGAATTGTGTCTAGATATGTCTTCTGGTAGATCTCTGATTAGGAAAGGGAGAGTGTTCTGCAATATACTTTTTTTTTTTGAGACACCCATCTACCTGAAATACCAAGGTGCTGAAACTGGGATGCTAGGAGTCTCATGGCGCCTGGACATTTATTACAACCCACATATATGCTCTGAACAGAGCTGAAGCTGTTAGTGACTTGTGCTGGCCTAACTGGGAAGGGTTATGCCAATGTAAGTGAATTCATAGGCATTGCACAATACAGTGGGCCCTCAATACTTGCTAAGATTTGCTTCCAGGATCCTCCATGAATACCAAAATTTGTGGATACTCAAGTCCCGTTATGTAAAATGGTGTAGTAAAACAGCATCCCTTATATAACATGGCAAAATTGGAGTTTGCTTTTTGGATTTTAAAAAAAATATTTCAAGCCAATGTTAGTTGAATCCATGGATACAGAATCTGCAGATATGGAGGACTGACTGTACCTCTAACATTTCCCCCCAGGGCACAGTGGTGGCCAGATGATGCCCAGGTGTAGCTCTGTGCTCTGGCTACTGATTGGCTGTGAGGGTGTACCTGGGCACTGTTTGAATGCTGTTGGGCAGTGAGGGGGAGAGGAACAGATTTCACCTTTCTGGACCTCCAATATTAAGTGCGCTGGTGTATTTAAGTACTTCATATAATGCTTCACCACTTTCTAATGGGATCATGGGTTACGTAATTGCTCTCTACGGATCACTGAACTGGGAGAAATGTGAAATTTCTTCCAGGTAGTGGAATAGCCACCTGACCAGAAAAGTGGCAAAACAAGCTGACCGCTCTTGTACTTTTGGCAGCAGCTTGAACTTCATAAGTAGCAGGTGAGGCTTTTTGTGGCCAAAACAAACATGGTCAGCTGTGAAAGGCACAGGAGCAGAGCTTGGTAACAAAAGCTGCGAGCCCTCTTAGCTGCTATTTACAAAAATAGCCATGTCTTTCTTCCAGGAAGAATCACTGGAACATCAGGCTCTTTCAAGAAGAGAGAGAGAAACCCAAATGAGTGAAGGGAAGCAAAGAGAGGAACTGCTGGTAGATATTATAAATATAATGTTTACAACTTCCCCCTCCTCTTTTTACCTTTACAACAACTTCTGGGATAGAGAAAGCTGTGAGATTGTCACTGGCTGAAGGCCATCCGGTGATCTCACATGTTTGAATGGGGTTTTAGCAGGTGAAGTTTCTCTACACGTTAGTTTTGTGTTAGGCAGAGATTCACCTGCTGGATTTCTGCCTACCAGGCAGCTGTGAATTATGCCAGGAGAATGTTCTGCTTGATTCTCTGACTGCAGAAGCAGATGGAGTTGGAAGAGCAGCAGGTTATCTGGGAATGGAAGGAGTTGCGCAAGTATTTGGAAGAGTGGGAAAGGCACTGGCTGAATCATTTGGAAGAGCTCAAGAGAGACATCGTCCAGGGGGACTACAAGCAAGCCTCCAAAGTGACCAGTGAAGATTCAGTGATATGGGAACTTCTGGGCGAGCAGGAAAGAGAGCTTTCACTAAGCCAGTCTTTGCAGGTAAGTTGTGTTGGTCAATGATAACAAAGTGAAGGGGCCAAAAAGCAGACCTGCTCCCATGTAGGGCAGCCAATTTCTGAAGCACCCCAGGGCTGACCCTTACTTGCTGATTAATGTGCAGTTATGAGGTGGTGATCTTGTCTAGCTTTATATCATTGCTAGGAAAAGACCTTAGATCAGAGGTTCTTTGATATTTTCACAGATATGGAAGAATAAATTAATACCATCACAAGAGGGCTGGCTGTTAAAATTGAACAATTTAGCTGAAATGGACAAATTAACTGCTTTGATCAGAGAAAAATCTTTGGTGACATTTTTGAAAGATGGAACCCTGATCACCTTTTTGCAGAAAACAGAGAATAATAACTGCAGGCTTTGATAATCAGTAGGTTTGATTTAGAGAAAGAAGTGTATGGAATATCTCTTAATTAGTTGGAGAAATGAGATTATGTATTACTACTATTGTTAAAAAAGTTTGGAAGGCATTGTATATTTCTTTTTTTTAATCTTTATCCATTTGTCTTTTTTCCTATTTGTTTTTCTTTCCCCCCTCTTTTTCTTTCTTTTCTAATGTTGATGTAAACTTTTAATAAATTTTAAAAAAAGAGAGGTTATTTTGTCCTTTAAGTGTTTTAGACTTCAGCTTCCAGAAGCCTGAGCCAGTTTGGCCATTGGTCAGGGATTCTGGGAGCTGAAGCCCAAAACGGCTGGAAGACCAGGCTTTGAGAGCCACTGACTTAAACCACAACTCCCAGGGTCTCCCACCCAGCATGGTGGGATTCTGAAAGTTATAATCTGAAAAAGTAACTTCTCCAAGCTATACTGCATTCCATGAAAACCTTTGCCTGCTTAGTCATTCATGTGACTTTTAAAATATATTAGTGAC
This sequence comes from Ctenosaura bakeri, assembly GCA_948474755.1. NCBI lineage: Eukaryota > Metazoa > Chordata > Lepidosauria > Squamata > Iguanidae > Ctenosaura > Ctenosaura bakeri. The sequence goes on from CAOLHI010004720.1 coordinate 97,725, forward strand.
ATTTCCTCCACTGAACTCAAAACGGCATACTTGAGTCTCTTCCCACTCCTCATTTCATCAGTACAATAATTCTGGGAGGTAGGTCAGCCTGAGAGAGACAGAATTGACCCAATATTACCTGGTGAATTATAGAGCTGAATAGGGATTTGAGCCTGAATCTCCCAAGTTTTAGTCCAGCATTCTAACTGCAATATTCCACTGATTCTTGCCGACCACATTGCTGTTGAAAGCATAGGAGCATTCTAGGCCATCTTCTTTGGCGTAGTTTTCAGTCCCAGGTGTAATTATCTCCTGTAAGACAGAACTATCCACTCACTTTGTTCCTGGTAATGGCAAGGCAGTTTATAGCAAGGGAGCAGACGTTCTGGGAAGGAAAACAACAACAGCAATCTTTTCTTTTGGCTTTTGGGCATGTCAGTGTCTTTTAGCTTGACTTACCTTGCAGGGCTTTTTTGCTGATGCAGTTTGATAATCTTATGGGGACTGCCCAGAGAAGATCACAGAAATGGATGGGATACAGCTGTGATAAATGAATAAACATGCAGAGGGTCACTTGTAAAACCGAAAGGCAGCCTGAGTGTTGTCATCAGTTTGAGAGCCTGTTTCTGGTTTTGAGGACGAAGTTAGGCAAGCTGTTTGGAGTTCAAAGGCCACATTCCCTTTGGGAGAAGACAGTTGGTGGGGGGACTGGAAGCCAAAAGTATACAGAGATGTTCCTTTTCCTCCTGTCTCTTTTTCTTTTTCACTTTTCTGTGCTTGGTTAGGTCACATGCTGACTTGTCTATCTGTGATTTTTCTGCTGACTTGCGGTGGCAGCATGAGAGTAAGAAGGTAGGGGGTGGAGTGCTGGGCAGTCTATGGAAAAAGTAGCTGAGGACCAGTTGCAGACTGTCCACCCCTGCTGTAGAACTTGAAAGGCCTGATGTAGTTTAATCATCAGTTGAAAAGGATATCAAGGGCCATCAAGCTCCAATTCTGTGCCAGTGCAGAAGTCTCCAATGAAGGAGGTTTCACCATCTTCAGAGATAATCTACAGGTTCCCCACTTATTCAACAGGTTAGGGACCAGAGCGGTGTCGAAAAGGAGAAATTGGCAAAAAGCAGAACCCAGTAAATAATGTGTTATATTAGACTAATGAATGCACACAAATGCTAAATAACAACACACTGCAGTATACACACACACACATATGTATATATACACACATACACACAAAAGTATGCTAAAATGAGAAAAAAAATCTACCTTTAAATATATGAAAGTACTTCACAGTGAAACGAACAAAAGTGGACTGTGTTATAAGCACAAATAAGAGACACACTGCTCACAGTTTTTAAAAGATGCACCGCAAATGGACTCGGCACCATCTTTTTTGTTCCGACAGACTGATCAAGAAGGTGTTGCTGAGTCGACTGAGAGAAAAAGCAGTGCATGGTTGCTTTTTGACAATCTGCTCTTTCAACCCTTTTCAATTACAAACAGAATCCATGTATTTGATGCATGGAGCCATGCGTTGATATATGGGCTCTGCTTGTAATTGTGAAAAGGGTTGAAAGAACAGACTGTCTAAAAGTGAGAGACACCTGTATTTCACTATGCACTGTATAAAACTATCATTATGGTCACCATATTTAGCTACCATCAGGGATTTTATATTTGTGGCTTTGTGGTCTTGCTTCCTCTTTTAGCATGCACCCAATTCGTCTTTCCTTTTCTTACTGTCTTTCCAGGGTGTTGAACGCACCAAGGACAGGTACATTTTATACTCTTCCTTTTTCTGCTCTGCTGGATCTATAAGAAGCAAAGAGATGGATGATGGACTTTGGGATTACCTATCTTCTTTCCCTCCCCAGCATGGAGGATGGAATGTTAAAGGTAGACCCTGCTGTAGCAGAGTTAAAACAGAGACTCCACAGGTTTTCCTGGAAACGATCTGTCCTGCAGGAGGCGCTACTGCGATTCAAAGGTAAGGAAACACTTGCTATCAGTGGTTCTAGCTGCCCCCCATAGGATGCTGTGGCGAGTTTATGTGCACATTGCAGCCATGTGGGTGAGCCAGATTTCGTGGCTTTAAAAAACAACAAACATACATAGGATTTTTAATTAAAAAAAATTATTTATGTTTTTAATGCTGAACCAAATCACTGGTCCATCCCTGCTCAACACTGTCTACTTTCTATCTGTGGTTCTCCAGGGAGAGATCTTTTTAAACTGTAAAAGCCAGTCAGGAAAAAAAAGCAAAAAGGTCTAACAAGTAACAGCTGTGTTATTAATGTATTGTACAGTCTTAGTTGCTTGGATTATTGAGCCACTAGAATTTTATTGCTTCTTAAATTGTGTTTCTAATAATCATAATGACTAGGGCAAGGGTTGGGAAAATGTGACTTCTAGGATCCCGCCCTCAGAGTCCCCTCCACACACAGTTTTTTTCCTGGAAACAAAATGCTACCCAGCCTGAAAACACACTAGAGAATTTCTGACAAACCCAGCAGTCACAATCAAAAATTATATCAGTGGCAAAATCTGGCCAATTTTAAGCAGAAATTGGGGCAGTGCTGTCCTTTGTGGGTTGAAACACTTGGCTTCTGCCACCACTGCCCACTCCTGTGCTAAGAGTGTGTACCATCCCACCCTCCCCAGTGTGTCCTTTTGCCCTCCCTGATTCTTTTCTTTTTCTCTTCAGAGGAACTCCAATTGGAAATGAATGGGGATACAGGTACGTGACTGTCTGTGAAACAATGACTAAATCACTTAGCCCTGATATTTCTTCTTTTGGCCCGTTTTGTTCCTTTTCTTCGTAAAACATAGATAAAGAGCGTAAGAAATCTTTCTGTGGTAGAAAGATTGATCTATCTATGCTCAGGGTTGTTGTTGTTTGTTTGTTTTTTGGCAGTAGTAAGCTCTCAGACAGGGGCCTTTCCCAACCTTACCCTGAACTAACTAGGAATTAAACCTGGAACCATCTGTATGTACCACATGTGCTCTGAGCTACAACTCTTCTCAATGTATTTGGATGGGTATCAGATGGATTTCCAGTCATATGTCAGAAATCCCCTGCCAGACCAACTGGACCTCTAGTCCAAGCCTGGATGACTTTACAGAAAAGAGCAATCCTAAAAGCAAACTTTAAAATATCATGTGAATCAGGCTTTTAAAATTCTAACTCCAGGACAAATAAAGTGCAGACTACAGAAGCATGTGGCCCTCATGGCTGTTTTTTCAGTATCCTGAGGATGGTCAAGCTGGAGCAAGTCCAGAGGAGGGCGACCAAAATGGTGAGAGGCCCTGGGTATGTTTAGTCTGCAGAAGAGGAGGTTAAGAGGGGACATGATAGCCATGTTTAAATATTTGAAGGGATGCCATGTAGAGGAAGGAGAGGGCTTGTTTTCTGCTGCTCCAGAGACCAGGACAAGGAGCAATGGATTCAAGCTGCAGGAAAGGAGATTCCACCTGAACCTCAGGAAGAACTTCCTGACAGTCAGGGCTGTCCGGCAGTGGAATCTCCTGCCTCGGAGTGTAGTGGAACCTCCAAGGAAGGAGGTTAAGCAGAGGCTAGATGGCCATCTGTCAGGAGTGCTTTGAGGATGTTCCTGCGTGGCAGGGGGTTGGACTGGATGGCCCGTGTGGTCTCTTCCAACTCTACATTTCTATGATTCTACGATGCTCATGCCCCAATACCAAGTTGGGAGCCTGAAAGTTATTTCCCTCCATGGCCAATAACACTCCTAAGCATCTGGAAGTGCTGTTGGCCATTTCATCATGTTTTTGTGCCTTCTGCCATTCTTAAGCCTGTAAAGAAGCCTTCCTTCAGCCAATACGGACCTTTTTTCCCAAAAACAGGAAATGACCATACAGGAGGGGTAATCACTTTCTGGTTTGCAAATGCCATTTCAGGCTTTAAAAAGGTGAGTGGGGGGAGGCCTAAAACATCTGAAAATGCGATGAAATGCGGTGTAGTATCCCCCATTGCTTGCTTGCAAATATTGGCTGTTCGGAGGCAGAAGTTTTGTTTTGTTTTTGTTAGAGAGTGATACTAGGGGATAAAGTCCTAATGGAGGGCTTGTGCAGCTCAGGAAAGAGAACATCCACAGATAGGGAATAAACTTGCTCTGTCCAGGCTTTTTGCAGAGGCTGGACTTTTAAAAGTTAAATACTGAGATCTTAAGATAATAAGTAGATAGGATGGGTTTATCACTTACACTAGTGCTACTCAAGTTTGTGGTCACTGCACCAGTATCTGTCTGTTAGCCATCTGCTAATGGCCCATGGAGAGTTTCCAGGAAAGAAAGAAACTGTTTAGCTGATGGACACAGTATGGTACTGGTCTCAGCCATTTTAAAGGGAAAAAATGGTTGGTTTCCTACCTCAGATAGCCCAAGAAACTCTGCTTTAAAAGACAGACTTTGAAAGAGGGCTAGAATTCAAGGGAGTTTTAGCTGTCTGAGACAGAAGAACAAATGATGGTCTCTCTACCCCTCTTCCACAATCAAAACATATCTAATCTAATGCTGGTGTAATTGTTTGGCATAACCAATTAAATAACTAACAAGGTGTTGCTTTTTCATCCCATACCCAAACCACTGCCTGAAATAACTAACTCTCGTTTCTAATGGCAGGGCCAATGCTGCATATTCTGTATTGCATCTTTCCTGCTCCTTTTCTTGGAAGTAGGTATATGAATTAAATTTGGGTTCATACTGGAAATGAAGCATTGCCCTGACCGTGAACCCAAACATCCATTCTATTAACTGTACTTCTTACTCCCTGATCCACACAATGTTAGACTTTTGTTCTGTATTTTTATTTCTTTTTCCCCATACTCTAGTTCTTTTAAAATGATTGTGGGGGGATTTGAACCTGTATTTGAATTTCAAATGTCAAAATTGTATCCTGAATTTGTATACCAAATTTCATTCTGACATTTTCATGTTCAAGGGAGTTAAATGTGTTACAAATAAAGAGGCTATCAAATGGGATTAAACCAAAGACTTCACTTGGCCAGCCAAGCAGCCGCCTTGTCATTGCTAAACAAAATGACCTAAACCTTATTTGTAGTTTTGAATGGAATAGATTCAGTGGACTTAAGGGGGTTTACATAAGTGTTAACTTGCATCAGTCTACAATTAATGCAGTTGTTGTAGTAGTGTTCCTTCAAGTCATTTCCAATTTATGGCAACCCTAAGGCAAACCTGCCATGGGATTTTCTTCACAAGATTTGTTCAGAGGGGGGTTGCCTTTGGCTGTTTCTGTACTAGACTGTTATAGTGCTATTATTCCACTTTCAACATCCTGTGGAATCCTATGGAACCCCAGGATTCCATAGGATGTTGAAAGTGGAATAATAGCACTATAAAAATCTAATGCAGAAATGGCCTTTGTCGTCTTCTGGGGCTGAAAGATTGTCACACAGGGGGTTTCCATGGCTGAGCAGGATCAGACCCTGGTCTCTGGAGTCTTACTCAAATACTCAAACTACACCACCATGTTGGTTCTGCAGTGACCTGTTCTAATTGGGATGTCAATAGGATTTGGGCCAACGTCTGTCCCTTGCATGCAGCTATTGGTGGTGTATTGT
>CAOLHI010004721.1:0-103817 GCA_948474755.1 Ctenosaura bakeri
TCAGCACGGAGAGGGCTGAGGGGATCACTCAGCAGACAGAGAAATGGTCTGCTGGGATGACTGGGAGTGATCCAAAGAACCACAAATAGGGACTATTTGTAGGGGAAAAAGTACCTGGAGGACTAATCCTTTCCCGGGGAGAACAATGGGTGTTGAAGCAATAACGAAGCTCCACTATGGTAATTTCCTTTGCGTGATGAGATTGCAAGGTGTTGCCAAAATCTCAGGATCTTCGGCTGTGTTTTGTGGTGTGACTTCATGTAAATGGTCCTTGCCTCATGGAATATTTGCTCAGCTTGGGGCAGACACGCTAATCCCTTCAAGTTGGCTTCCTGGGGCTGTGGACCCTTTGTTTATTGAGGGTTTACATATCCTGAAGTCTCCTGGGGCTACGTGATTGGGGATTTTACTGATCTGACCTGGTTTTCAGTCTTTTGACCATTGTTGCCTACATGCCCCTTCAGGGGACCTCTCTGGCACACAGAATCTTATTTTAATATTAAAATTGTAGACCCTGGGATAGGGTTTCTCCACTGAAGTAGCACATTACTTTGGTCAAATTTCAGACATTTAAAAAGAAACCCTTTCAGAGGATTGGGCTTTTGGTAGCAAGAACTAATTTGTATCATTTGCAAAAATAAATGTTCTTGCAATCAGAGCAGGATGCGTCCTTGTTTGAAGACATATCCAGCCCGCATTCTGATTTAAGATGAAGTACCCTTCAAAGGGAAAGTGGGCACTTTGAAGCTGTGCTCTCAACTTTGTGCACCTGGACCAATAGGTACACAAAGCATAGCCTTCCATAGGAGATGAGAGGTCTGTGTTTCTCTTTAAATTGTAGTGATTATTTCCAGATCAGCAACTATGCCTATAAGCTGTTCTGTGCCTTTAAGTCAACTCAGATTTTTAAAGCAATCAGTCAGCATTGCGAAAGCAATAAAGCAATAAATCCACTTACCAAAAGTCAGTTCCCTTGCAGTTAAAGCCGTCTTTGAGGAGATTCCTTTTGTTATATGTGCAGTTGTGACGACACATGTATTAATACATGTAGTGAGCCATGAAACCATTATCTTTGTCCATATCTCTGTTAAGTGATATGATTTTTTAAAATATATATGTATGTGTATGTCTTTGTGTGTACATGTATGTATACACACACACACTATTTATATACAGGTCTTTCAAACCTTTATAAACAGCTGAATTGAGTGATTGTGTGTATGTGTGTGCACGCACATATATATAAAATCACGCAGTTCAGCTGTTTCTCTATAAAGTTTTAACACACCTAATATCACCTCGTAAAGTTTGTTGAAGATGATTTAGGGTAAGGGTTATGAATTGCCTCTCTCTTGATCCTTTTGCATTCTATCCACAATTATATAGATATGTTTAATAATCTGAAGCTTTAACATCACTCTGTCATTGCACCTAAGGAAGTGGATTAATATCCATGAAATCTCATGATAAAATACAAATTGGTTAGTTGTAGAGATACTATCTGATTCCTTTTCTTCTCCTCCTCTATCTCTTCATTTTCTTTTTATGACACATTCCACTTGATCATTTATATTCCATTGCTGCTTGTGAAATTCTCACTCATGATAAGAAACAGACTCTCCCATCCTACAATGATGGTTAGCGGGGGGGGGGTGTCCATATTTTCAAATACCATATTTTTCAAATGGCCATATTTTCAAATGATCAAGAACAAAAGCGAAAATAACTAGCTGCACCACACAGGAGCATAAGTAGCTTTCCCCCAGTAGAACGATACTGGCACATTTCCAGGTGGAGTTTCAAGAAAGGAATGAGATGCCTGTGATTTCCCCTAGGTCCCATTTTGCAAGTCTAGAGTACAGGGAAGAAAGGCTATGGGCCTATAGAATTAGGGTTGCCAAGATAGAAGCATCCCAGGCTCTGAGATTTCAGGACCAAAACCTGAGACCAAGAGACAGCTCTTGGTGATATCACAGGGGAATTCTCTGCTGATTTTGCAAGGGGTATGTCCCGTGATGTCACAGAAGGCAAACTTTGGTTTGTCATTCATCATCACACATTGAGCTTCTTTTCCACTAAAAGAAAGTCTAGCACAGGAGAATATAAATACACACACACACACATTTAAAGGCAAGGAACTTTTCTGCATCCCCATAATTGAGAAATTTCCTTCCCTGAGAACCCCACCCATCCCCCTTTCTTGTGGCAATTAAGAAGACCACGAGAACTTTTTGAAACATGCCAGCTTAGGGGTAGACTCTAGTCTGGAGACTACTCCTCCTTGCCCGGAGGACAAAAGAAGACCACCAAGGCCTTGAGACCTGAGAACCCTAAACAGAACGGAAGAAATGTTCAATTTGATCCATATCTAGCATGACTGCTTCCTGTTGGAAAAGAAAGAGGAGAAATACACACACTGATGCAGAGAATTTTAAAGATATAATATTCAGTTAAAACTGGAACTTTCTTGTTTTGACGGACGTACAGTTGGAAAAGAGCCATGGGTGATTGCTTCAGTATATAACCATGTTAGCAAGACAGTTCCTCATACAAAGATCGAAGAATTCAACACTACCCACAATGGAAAAATGGTTGCTGAAACTGATAGATTCAGCAGAAATGGACAAATTGTTGTGTTTGATTAGACAAAGGTCATCAGTGATTTTTTTAAAGAGTAGAAATCCCTTATAGATTTTTTGAAAAAAGGAAAAAAGAAAATCATCTGATAACTTTTTGGTTTGATGATTTGAAAGAGTAAGCTATTTTGGAGAGAGAGGTATGTATAACTGTATGCACGTATAATCACCAAAAGGAAGATTGGAAGTTACTTTTCTTTCTTTTTCTTCTTTTCTTTTCTATTTATAAATTTGTAAATCTTTGCAACTTTTAATGTATTTTTTAAAATTCTTCTTAATGAAAAAAAATATGTATTTTTTTTTTTAAAAAAAAGGGAAGCAAAGGTTTCTCTCTCAGGACCTTTTGGAGTTTGGAATGAGCAAAAAGACAAATAAATGGTTGCTGTGGTGACAAGGTCTTGGTGAAACTGCAAGATGACAGAAAACTATGGAAAACATGCCAAGCTGGATACGGTGGATGACTTCAATGGCTTTATGCCTCTGTGTATTTTCATAAGGCCCTGGGATCAAGTTATTTGTCCTGAGACCAAGGGATGTTGGTTTTGAGCAATAAAAGGAAAGGCAGGCTGATGATTTTTTTTCCCTCCTACCTTGCCATCTACCAATACAGAACTGATTTTCAGTGATGACATAAAAAAATTAAGATGACAGAAAAATGGGGTGTGTGTAAAAAAATAACTGTGCCCTGGTTGAATTCTCTTTTCTACTTTCTGAAGATATACCCTGATTTCAATAAAAGGTTCAATTTTTACAATGGGTTGTTTTGTCATGTGGCATCTTCTACAGACGCAAACATAGTTCTGCTTTTTAATTTTTATTATTTTACTCTGGTGAAGAAAAAAATTGTCCCTGCTGTCTCTTCCTAGGTTGATTTTTCACATCTGAATTTTCCTGGCTCAATGTTCTTATGTGTTATGCTGAACTTTCAGGAACCTCTCTTTTGGAATGGGTTTGACTGATGGACTATAGCGCTGGAGATCAGGGTTGCAATCCCTGTTCAGCCATGGAAACCTGCTTGGTTACTTTGGGCAAATCACACACTCTCAGCCTCAGAGAAAAGCAAAGGCAACTCCCACGCCCCCCCCCCGAACAAATTTTGCCATGTAAAAGGTTTGCCTTAGGGTCACCATAAGTCAGAAATCACTCGAAGGCACATAAAAACAGTGAGGTATAAATCTTTTTTTCTGGATTTCAAGGCCAGTTTGCAAAGCAGCTGCTAATAAAGTAAGCCTTAACTAGAGGACTAGTGGAAGATTAGAGGAAAATGTAACATTTTACAGAGGGTTAGTTGCAGCTAATTATCCTGCACATGAGAAATAACTACATTTCAAGTTTATTGTGAAAACCAAGTTGTTCTAATCATTATAACTGGCTGAGCTCTGCACGTTTTTTACTGTCCTTCAGAAGCTGCCAAGCCCTGGGGTGGGGGGTTTCTTCAGGGTGAAAAGTATATGTTGGCAGTACTAACCTTAAGGGAGAGCTAGCATGGTGTAGTGGTTTGAGCCTTGGAATACAACTCTGGAGACCAAGGTTTGAATCCCTGTTTGGCCATAGAAACTCACTGGGTGACCTCAGGGAAATCACACCTTCTCAGCCTCACAAGGAGACAAAGACACCCTGCTCCAACAAATCTTGTAAAGAAAGCCCTGTAATGGGTTTGCCTTTGGGTTGTGATAAGTTTGCCTTTGGGTTGTGATAAATTGGAAATTACTTGAAGACACGCAATAACAAGCACACTTAGTACGCATACATTCAGTTGCTATGCCCTCTGCCCCTTCCAGATGGAATTGTTAGTCAAAGCTCCCAGACACCATGGTTTACCTACGAGTCATTTATTGGCTACAAACTATGATACTCTTCAAAAGGTCCAGCCTTCCATCCCTTTGATCATCTACAGGGTCAAGAAAGAAAGGAGTCAATCCATGCAGTATTCAGATTGTGTCAGAATTAGGGATGGGACAAATCCAGGCTTTTCCAAATCCGAATCCAGACCTGAATCACTAGAAGGTTCTGGGAATCCACAGATCTCACAGATCTTGAATCTTTCGAATCCTTTTTTAAAAAAGAGTTTAAAAAGCAAGGGGGATAATGTTGTGAAGACACACTCTCTCAGCCTTAGCAAAATCCTAAGCAAAAGCAAACCTCCCTCTGAAGAAATCTGGCTAAGACAATTGTCATAGTTTTGCCTTAGGATCTCCCTGGATTGAAAATGACATGATGGCCCTTTCTACACAGGTAGGAAAATGTGGATTAATCCCACATTTTCCTGCCTGTGTAAACAGGGCCACATACTACAGTAGAGAGTGTTAATCCAGGTCAAAACTGGCTTTTCTTTGCATAGCTCCTTCTGGCATCCTGGGGTTTGGAGTTTGATGGTGCACCAGTACACTTTGGCAGAGAAGGTTGTGACATCTTGTAGAACTCCATACCCCAGAATTGTGTCTGAAAGAGTTTTTCAAGGAAGCTCTGCAACGGAATGTTTCTGCTGTCCTTGAAATCTCAAGCCTGTACCTTCCAGTCAAGTACTGATCTTAAATATGAAATGTTCAATTTAAATATCTTAGAATACAACCCCAGATGTAATTTGTGAAATTGTTAGCAAAGGCCTTTATTACTCCAAGGGAAAACCTCACCTACTTACTATCTTCCCTTGTATGTATCGTCTCCCAGGTTTTCGGGCATCCCAGTCGACCAAGATTTTAAAGCATCCCGGTCTCCCTGGTTTTCAGGTGTCCCGGTCTCCAACAATCTATTTAGTTGGCAGATTAGAAAGATTTGGTTTGCCTATTTTGGCACAGGGATTCAGATTCAGGAATCTTGAATCCTTACCCAGGATTCAAGGATTTGAGGATTCAGTTGGCCCATCCCTAGTCAGAATCAGCTACCAAGAGGAGGGTAAATAAGCACAGGATCAAGTCTTCTCCAATTCTTAAGTCACCACTGGGTCAAGCCTTAGGGGAAGGGAGAGTCATTGCAGAATCAGGCCCCTGAGAACTGGTCTTTACAGCTAGAATTCGCTTCCGCCTCCTGTGTCTCCCAGCAACACAAAGGGGATGCCTCTTTGCTGGCCTCACATGAAGAGAGGCCACTCATTGATGTCAAGGTGCATAGTGCCATGACAAAGGGGCCAGGAGTTGAACATGGGAGCTAATTTAAGGCTGAGCTGCCCCCACCTCTACTCACTTTTGCAAGTTCACATGACCCACCCTCCCACCTGTAACACAGTGTAAACTTGTTGGTCACTTCAAGGCCAGGTAGGAATTTTTTTCCCCTTTCCATGGGTTTTTCACCTATCCTATACTGCTGCAGGGGACTGGGCAATTGGCTGCTGGGTGGCATCTTAAATAGGTTCTCCTTGGCAGATAAGAGGAGAGGGAGAAATTTGGAATTTGGTGAACATCTATGGCACCCATTTGGTGAAGGATAAATCTCTGGAGCTCTCTCTACATGTCCTGTGACATGAGATGGTAGTGGTGATGGAGACTGTCCTTGAAGCTTGCCTGGGGATACTGTCCTCACTTCGGGTCCTGCAACAAGAAAGGATATATCCTTAGGCCTGCCCTCCAGAAAATGGCCAGCCAAGGACCCTTTTTGCACTGCATTTTTCATGTGGAAGGGCGCTTGGAGCGTTGTGCAATTGTAAGGAGTGATCTGCATAATGCACTCACAATCGCGCGACACTCCAGGGTATGGCAGATGCCGATCACACACCTTTTCATTTTCAGCTAGAAGCTGAAAATGGTGCACAATTGTGCACTGCACCTGGGCCCCATGCACACTTACCTGGCCTGTGGAGCCTTCGGAGCCACGGCAGTTGCACTTCCTGCCCCAGCACAGTCTGAGAAACTCCTAGGCTGCGCTGTGGAAGGAAGAGGCAGGGCTCTTGTGTGAGCAGGCAGCTCGTGTGGAGCCGAAGGACCCTGCACGTGAGAACCTCTCGCCGGAGGCTGCTCGTGCTATCCCCGCACCCCAGCGTCAGAAGAAGTGTAAGGTGCAAAAAGGGCCGAGGTCACAATCCAGTTTCACGGATTCACCTCAGGACCTTGACGCTTCACCCATGGGAGCTGGGGGAGCAGTCTAGGGGGGACCACTTGCCTCGGCTACTCCTTCAATAGGTCTCCTCGCTTGCATTTCTCAGCAGTTAAGTATAAGTAGGCAATAATTGAAATAAAGTTGCCCATGTTATCCCCAGCCTTGTTGTCTGGTCTCATCATTTCATGAGTTGGCCAGCAACAGCAGAACTTCCAATATTTCATACTTTGGGAATAGACATCAGCACCTTGGGTCTCTCAGAATAGGGCCCACAACAGAATCACTACTGGCATGGAAGTCAGTGAATACTACTAATAAATTCTCTGCTCATGTTTTTCCTCCTAGAAGTACTTGGCTGGACCATCTTGGGCAGTCTTGGTAACAGAAAGCTTGACTCATCCTTTTAATGTATTTATGTGTTATTCAAAGTGTCCAGGAACACAACCTGCAGCTTCAACTAGGAGATTATTTTGGAGACAAAATCCCCTTTAAACACTGAAGTTAATGACTTAAGAAACACGCACTTTGTAAGTCATATTCACGTCTTCTAAGCTAGAGTCAGATATGAATGGACATCACTAACATTTAATTATAGTTACACTTGTATTTTAACTTCTCCTCATCTTCTTCCTCTATAGAACTCAAGGGAAGGGAAACGCTATACAGAAATCTCTTTCTCTTTCTTTCTTTCATCCATCCATTAGAAGTCTCGTGTCCATTAACTATCTTGTAGCTGTAGTAGAAGAATGCAACGACCCTTATATGTTTGAAGCACTATGTCTCCCTTTGTGAGTCCATTAGAAAACTCAGTTTTTCAGAAGACGACCTTCTTTTTCTCCCATCACCATTTTAGGCTTGTTTGGTGGAAACAATGGAGAGGGCCTTCCAGGTTGCAGCTCCCATATTTTGGAATTTCCTCCCCTAGGAGGTTAAGATGGCTTCCTCCTAACTCTTCTACTACTGGCACATCAAAACATTCTTATGCTGATGGGCTTTTTGAAACTGACTGGGATGGGCTTTTAATGGTATGTAGTGCCATTTTGCAGGTTATATAGAGTCTTTTTTTCAATTTTAATGGTTTTTAACTTCATAAACGTTTTGTCTTTTAAATAACTTTTATATATACACATTTTTATTGAAGTTCTTGCATAGTTTTAATCTATATTGTTTTTAACATGTAAGCCACCTTGAATCCCATTATTGGGGGAAAAGGAGAGATATAAATGAACAAAATAAATAAAATCCAGGCAGGTTTCCTCATCTGTGAGGAAAGGTTGGACACAACTTTGGTCCAATAAAATACATATGATGTACATTGTGGATTGTGCATGAGGTAACCCCATGTGACTCTAGCTGAGTCGTTGTGATATGTAACCAGGGCAGAAGGTTGCATCGGACATGGGAAATGCAAAGTTGGCTGGATGTTGCATCAGCAAGGGTTGTATATAAGGAGCTGGGTTCTAGCCAACTGTCCTCTCGATTGCCTAATTGTGTTGGCTGGAGGCTATGCCCAGAAGAGGCTACGTGCGGAAGGAATGCTGAGCTTCTGTTTGGAGGATCTGCGAATCCTGTAAATATGTACTTGTTGTAACAGAAGATTAAATGCCTTCAAGTTGGAAGATAACATTGTGTGGGTGAGTTTTTGTGGCTTCAGAGCATTGCTGCTAGTTTAAACTTTGCTGTGCATGCTTCTGAAGCTGTGTCAACATTCTCTGCTATATGTTGGTTTTTGATACACTTGACTCTGGTACAGCTTTCTGGCCAGAGCCCAGTGGTAGGAGGGAAGTGCTATTGTGGTTTTGCATAGCTCCCATCATCCACTATCTCTCCACAGCTCAGTTGCTACATCTCATTACATTTCAGCACAGTTGCTGCATCACATGATTTCAGTGGATGCCTTATGTCTTGTAGGACTGACAACCATTTTAAAACAAAAAATAAGCTCCTCCTCCTTCCCTCTGCAAGTGTATTAAGTGCATAGGTAGTTTGCAAAGTCCATTCAACAGTATGCGGGGGGTAGAAAACCCAAGCTATCACTCACATTCAGAGGTGTCCCCTTTAATAGTTCTTTTCCAGCAAACATTGCTGTGGAACAATGGTAGGAGGTAACCATTTTTTTCATATTCTGCCTGTACACTTTCCAGAGGCCTCTGCTTGGCTAATATAGGAACAGAATGCTGGACTGGATTCTGTTTGGACTGATTGGGCGGGTGTCTCTTATTGTTGTTGTTATGTGCCTTGAATTCATTTTTGACTTATGACAACCCTAAGATGAACCCATCATGGGATTTTCTGGGGTTGAGGGTATGTGATGTGCCTAAGGTCCCCCAGTGGGTTTCCATGGCTGAGGGGGAAATTGAATCCTGATCTCCAGACTCATAGTACAACATTCAAAACCACTACCCTTGTTACCCTGTATGTTGGGGGTCCCGGGAGGGGTGCCCAAATAACCAAATAAAAACACAAGTTGGGGGAATTTAACTTGAGCACTCCCTCAGCTAAACGAGAGGCAGGGTAACTTTAGCAAGGATCTTTTAACCCTGTGTATACATGTCAGAGAGCAATTAGACAAGGTTTTAAAGCAACAAATAATATTTTATTAAAGACAAGAAACACGCAAGACAAAACATAAACTAACTAACTGAGAAATAGAAACGGAGAGCTTTTCGGGAAAGGTAATACGGCACCTGGTCTCGTAGTCCTGGAGAGAAGCGGGGTTCCAGGGAAGAAAGCTCAGTGGGGCTTGCTGAGGGGAGTTCCTTCAGACTACCGGCAGGAAGGCGGGATGGAAGTCCAAAGTAGTCCGAGGAGGTCCCAAAAGTGGGGACCTTTTATAGGGTGGAGTTTACCTACAGGCTATGCTATGCTCGGTGAGAACAAAGGAAATTTGGAGTTGGACAAAGGAGTTGGAAAAGGTCAAGTTTAGCATGATTGGTTTAGCTCTTAAGACAATAGTGGGGCCAGTTCGTTAATAGCCCGATACAAAGGAATGGCTTGGCTCTTGGCTGCATGGCTTTGTGTAGATCCGAGCCAAGCAGAGCCGGTTTGCAGGGAAGTTTTTCCCTAAACCAATGGAGAGGCTTAAACTGCCTGCCTGAATGGGGTTTTGGAATGTACAGTCATTAACGGCCGCGCCCGTACATGCTCGTCCAGGAGGCTTCTGCAAACACATGGAGTAGGGTGGCAGAGAGAGGTCAAGCAAAAGGCCAAATTATTTGATATCAAAAGGATATCTAGTGCTCTCACCTGACATATCATAACCGTGATAACACCCTATGCTAGCTCATATGTGCTTTATTATCCTCCTACTTTCTTGTAAGCAGAACAGGGGAGCGGGAAAGAAAGTGAAAGAGAACAGCCCATAATTTCCATACATTTTCAGTGACACTTCCAATGGGGAGGATTATTATTGTTGCTTATTTATATAGCACATCCATGCTTTATTAGTAAAACAACCAAAAATACTGAGTCCTGCCAAAGGCATACAATCTAAAATATATGTGTATGTGTGTACACAGAAAGAGGAAAGGAATAATAAAAATATACTATACGATTGTGAAACAATTTATTCAGATGAAATACAAAAAATTACAATATAATATAAATCAGCTGACAAACACATGAAATCAAAACATGCAAGATTATAAAGCAATATTAAACTAAAATTCCAAAAGCTTTGTAAAACAAGAAAGTTTTTAACTGAGATTTATGAAGAGTGAGGGAAGGAGCAGTCCTCAAGTGTTCAACAAGGCAGTCCTGAAAGTATGGAGTAGTGGGTGAGAAAGGACAAAGCACAAGTTGGGTGAGGAGATTAGAATTCCTAGAATGCAGATCTCAAGCAAGCTGATAAATAGAATTAAGGGCTGCAATATGGGGAGGGGGAGCTAGGTTTTGTAGGGCTTTGAACATTAAAATTAGAAGCTGGTACTGAATCCTAGAAGGAATGGATAACCAACGAAGAGCTATCAAAAGTGCAGTAACATGATCCAAACAATGGGACAAGAAAATAACCTTTGCAGCAGGATGTTGAATGGAAGCCAGAGAACTAAGATGAGATAATGGAAGACCAGTCAAAAGAAGATTACAATAACCAAGGAGGGTGTTATATGCATTGTGTCCATTATCTCCACCTTTCAAAAGATGGATGTAGGACTTTCATTTGATACATTCACAATACTAATTACATTTTTTTAAAATGTATTTGTTGTCTGTGAGCCATCACAAACTCACTAGTGCATTGTTTTTAATGGTGGGGGAAATGTGTTTCATTCCTCCGTAAATGCTAAAATAAATCTTTACCAGTGGGAACGGGGAGAACATTTGATGTGCCAAGTACATTTAAAATGAGATGTACAAAATTTTTTAAAAAACAACAACATTATTTCAGACTGGATTTGAAAGTCCTCTGTCCTTTTCATAAAGTATGATGACAAATCAGTGCCTTTTGAATCTCTGTTCGTGCTCAAGGCTAAGGAGAGGCTTGCACTTGGGTCTCTCTTCATGCACTAAGTGGCCAGGGTCTTTGACACTTTCTGAAATTATTCATTCTGGCTCAGCTGTGCTTCTTTGCAAGAGCAGCTGGCATACAAAACAGGCAGGGGCTGGTTGAAAGAGCTTCTGCTTGACAGCTGATTAGGGCCACAAAATGGAACAGTGATGTCAGCTACAATGTATGCACTGAAGGGTCCCTGAATTCACAAACCAGTACATTTAATACACACAGGATGGCTTCACAGTCATCGCTGCATGGCTGAGATTACTTTATGGAGCTTGGAACCCGGCCATTTATTTGGTGGTGCTTAATGAAGTGGTGTGATCTGGAGAATACCAGGAACATTTCTGTCAGTATTCATTTAGCATTCTAAACCTTAGAAGACAAGACAGACAGGCATTGTCAGACAGATGGATCTCCTAAAAGGGAAAGGTGGGCAGCTAGGTGTGGACTGGGAAACTATTCATTCTGTGCATCTACTTGTCCCTATGAAACCCACTTGGGTTAAAGGGAACTATGTGTCTTCATACCTCATTTCTACTTATGGTGACTTCATGAATTTCATAGGGTTTTCTTAGGCAAGCGTTGCTCAGAAGTGGCTTGACAATGCCTTTCTCTGAATATAGCCTCTGCCTCTGATATTCACGGGTAGTTTCACTTACAAATTCTAAATGGACCTGACCCTGTTGCACTTTGACATCAGACAGGATCTGGTACCTTCAGGGCACTTAGGTGGATTCATGAACCTAGTCCATTAACTTTGCTTGTCACTGTTTCTTTCCCCGCATGGAGTGATGTTTTATTATTAAAATGCTTAGAATATTTTGTCTTATAAGTCTTCTTCAGAGGCAAGACAAAGCTGTGTCATTGAAATTTCTAATAAAACAATGGCCCTTTCCACACCAGGCAATTAGAACGGGGCAATGCATCCTCTCGCGGAGATCGTCTGCACCTTGGAGTGGACTAGGAGCGGATTACTTACCGGAGATCTGCACCTCAGTCTGCTCCAAAACGACCCCAAATGGTCCTCCAGCGTGTTTTTGAAAGACCGGAAAAAACAGGTCTTTATTTTCCTGGAACGCACATTCCGTTCCTGCTCCTTTGTGCAGATTCACAGGCTCACACCAATGCAAGCCTGCGATCTGCAGTGGGTGGGCTTTAGGTGCAGCAAGCTTCAGCGGTTGGTCAGGAGCCACGACCAACCAGAAGCCGCCATTTTGGAAGCCAGAGCCGCCATTTTGGAAGCTGGAAGCTGCCAGCTGCCATTTTGGAAGCCAGAGAAGTGCAGATCTACAGATCTCACACTGCTCCGATTCGCTCTGGATCAAGGAGGAGCCCTGCGGAAGGGCTTCAGGGACAGTCCACATTGCTTCGGACCCCAGAAGAAGCAGTAGGTAATGGCACAGAGTGATTCCCTCGCCTTGTGCAGAAAGAGCCATAGTCTGATACTACTTACTGGTGACTGAATAATTATTATGGCCTGGATCCTATTTGTCAGTCCTAGCTCGAGTAGGTTCCCTGAATCAGCTATTGAATGGTAGATACCATTGATTAAATGGACCTGTTCTACTTGAGACTAGCAATAAGCTCCAGGTGCAAATGGTTATGTATCCCTTCCAGTATCAGATACATACATACATACATACATACATACATACATACATATATATGTTGATAGGAAATGGAAGAAGGACCTATCTTCTACTGCTAGACTTCCCATAGGTTGCTGGTTGGCTGTAATGTAACTGATTGATCTTCAGTTTTATCTCACTTAGCTCTTCTTACATTCTTGCGCAGGGCTCAAAAAGGTGGCAATGGTCCAGAGGAAAGATACATGAATAAGCGCTCATTGCCCTCAAATTCATGAAAAGGCATGATGATCATTTTCATTGTTGGCCTTTATTGGAGAATCTACTTACAGTCACAGACTCTTCTCTGGTAGACCAGGTATGTAACACAAGTCAACATGCCTCTTGGCTTCAGGTAGATAACAATAGCAAATACAGACCTTTTCCAGACAGTAACACAGGCAAATAATAGTTCACTGGCACTGAGCAATTAGGGCCCATCTGCTGACAGTCTCTTCCATTTCTACAGGGTCCCCTGCTCTGTTCCAGCTATAAGGGAGGGCTATTTCTCTAGGTCCTCCCACTCATGCTTCCTGAGGACTGTTCAGCCATAGCCTCATCCTAGCGGAGGCTTGGATTCAGGAGAGAAGATGCCAGCTTTGTCCAGAAGATGTGCCCCTCCAGCAAATCATGGCCACAGACCTCCTGAAAAGAGACTGCTTTTAAAGGACTGCCAGTCAACTTGTCACCAAAAACCTTTACTCTCCCCTGATGCTTCCTGGTACTGATGGCTCATCCAGTGGACCTCCTGTCTTTGTCCTTCGTCCACTATTGATTATCCGGCTTCTCTTATTTTTGCCATCCTAGCTCTCTTATTCCCTTGGCGGGATCTTCTCCATCTTCTCTCCTCTCTGTACCTCCTCCCTGACACCACTGGGTTTTTCCATCCCTCTGTTTGGCCCTTCCACTCATGCTGCCTCTTCTTTCTTCTTTCCCATGTTCATCTCTCCTTTAAGTTCCCTGCCACTGCTCCCGCCCAACTTCTTGACCCATCCTGATTGTGTCATCTCCAGGTGTCGCTTCCTCCTTCAGCAGCTGGTTTCCTGCTCCCTGCCTATATTTGGGTAAGCCTCCTGATGCATCAGGCTCTCTTTCCCTCTTCCTGCTTGCTATGCCTTGTGATCAGGTGGTCAGCAATTTTGTTTTTGTTTCTTTGTCCTAAAGCCAATTTGGCAAGATCATTTTTTGCACATTTCTTCAAGTGAGCAGATTTTTAAAACTATGGCCATTTCCGCACTACACTCTTATAGCGCAATTATTCCACTTTCAACATCCTATGGAATTGTGGAGTTTGAAGTTTAGGGAGGGGCCGGCCAGCCCCTCCCAAAACTGCAAACCCTGGGATTCCATATGATGTTGAAAGTGGAATAGTTACACTATAAGAGTGTAGTGCAGAAATGGCCTATGATTACTAACTACTGCCTTGGTGTGTAGACCATTGAATGAGTGAAGAGCAATCAGTTTGTCCTTTTTAGCTAGCTGTGTATATGTTTACAGAAAGCAAGTTAAAAAAAATATTTAGTGTCATGGTTTAGGAATGGAAGACAGAACTATCACAAAACTTGGGGAATCTTGACAGGGTGCTTTGCCATGTCTTGGGATGGAAAGAATATTTTTTTAAAAAACGGGTAAAAAAATGGGTTTCTTGAGTGCAAAGAACACCTCGATGAAAAGAATCCTAGGCTAGTGAAAATCTTTGCAATTCAGAACTTATTCTGCACAAATAATACATGTACGAGTTTTTTTTTTTCATAGAAATTGGGATTTTCTACACAGAAAACAGTACAGAAATATTATTCCCTACACAGAAATGCTGTCTTCTGTAGAGGAAATTATATTTCTGAGCAAAAAATCCTATTTTCCTGTTCACATACACACAAACACAAAACCATGCACTTTTTCTTTGCACAGAGAACTGTGAATAGTATTGGGAAATTGCAGTTTTTAGACTTCACCACCGAAAGGAGAAAAATGGTAAAAAAAAAATAATGTTGTTGCTTGCCTGAAAAATGAACTTTGTGAAAATTCACCTATCTGCCATAATCAAAACAATGGAGAAATTTCTTCACATCCCTAGCTGGGAAGCAGAGCATAATCCTAATACTGCTCAGTTTGGATGGTTTGAGCATGTCATCATTTTCATTCTTCTGAAAAAGAACTTCCAGGCTTTGAGAACACATGACAAATTACTGTGCTCCTGAAACAGCTCTCTTTGCGGAGATTCATCTGCATTCCTCCTTCATGCTGATTTCCTCACACATCCTCTTTCAGAGTCACACATTGTTCCTACCTTGATATAATTAGAACACTGCAGCAATGCTCTCCATCATCAGAATCATTTGTAATATGTACTGTTGGTATCCTGGGGATATTGGACCCTGTGAAAACCAATCATTCATTCCCTTAAGTATGAGCGTTCATTAGCAGTTCTTTCTCTCCCCCTTCTAATGTGGCTATTTTTGGTCTCAGTTCAACCTCCCCTCAGTATAGCATGTAGATATTTACTGTAAATCCCTGAAGTTTCCTTTCCATGTTTCATGGGAGCCAGCAGAATCAGAGAAGGTCTGGCTATTACTCCCCAGAGCCAGACACGCAATTGATGATCTCAGCATTAAGATCCATCTGGGTCCTTCAGGAGTCTTGGCACTTCTTTATTCTTTGTGCTTCAGCATGGCGGGGGGAGCTCACAAGATGCTTCTCTGATGCTGCCTGATGTTATGAAGCATAGAATGGTTGTGCTAGGTGGGTCTTTATAGGAGGTCTTCAGGTCTTTATAGTAAGTTTACAAACCCCTCACAGCTTCCAAAAAAGGACAGCCCCGCCACATGCTGGAGGGGCACATCTTCTTGGCCAAAGCTTACATCTTCTCTCCTGAATCCAGGATGCTGCCTGCTTGTTGTGAAACACAGAATGGCTGTGCTAGGTGCTTCAGGTCTATATAGTAAGTTGGGAAGGGACGTTTAGGAGCCATGCAGGGGGGAAGGAAATGCAAACCCCACAGGATTCAAAGAAAGGACAGTCACATGCATAAGGGCTACTCACATTTGTGGATGTCCGTATCTGAATTTCAGTCTTTCTCCCCTTGACTATGTTTCCAGGAGCTCATGTCTGGCAGATCAAATATTATCTCGGGTTGTGAATTGTCTGGGGATGTTCCTGTCTCCCCCCACAAAGTAAATGATACTTTTTAAATATCTTATTAAACAGCCTGTGAGACATACTCCTGCCACGGACCACTAAAAAAGACAATATGCCTATACAAAGACCAATGGTTGCACAGAAAAATAAATCTTCTGTCTTGCATTGGAATGGGCAATTTGGTGTAAAAGGAAAACCCCTGTTTCAATGAGACTTAAATGTCAGGTGTTCTTGTTCATATGATGGATTTGATGACATGAATTAGGATGTGTGGTTGTTCTTAATCTTTTTGAAAATAATCCAGCTCAGTGCATTGCTTCTCTTGCTGTTTCTCAACTTGTCACATAAAAGGCCTCACCAGCCATTTAGCGAACAGAAAGGTTGTTAAAGCAGTATATCAACAGTTAAAGATGTAAGTATAGAAATGTTGTTGTGGTGCGCTTTCAAGTCATTTCTGACTTATGGCAATCCAAAGGTGAACCTCTCATGGAGTTTTCTGGAGCTGAGCATGTGTGATGCCCCCAAGGTCACCCAATGAGTTTCCATGGTAAGTAAGTAAATTTCAATGCAGTAGTGAAGTGGAATTAAATTCTAAGTCATCGCTGCTTGAGGGTAAGTTGAAGACCCAGCTGGGAATTCAGGCAACTAGTGTAGACACTGATGGTTCTGGGAAGATGTTTGGATAGCATGGCTTCTCAAAGCTGTGAGCAGTGAAAACATTGAAGGATGGACTTCCTCTGCTTCTCCACAGAAGAAAGCCCTGGTACCATTTTGGGACAAACTCTGCCACTAAATCTCTGATGCTGCTATAGTTTGAGGAGTTGTGGAGCAGCTTCATATCTGAATGGGAGATGGTTGAGAGGCTCTAGTAATTCACTCTGAGCACCCTAACAGAAATATGGGATTTAAGTTGAATCAAACTATCAATCAATTTTTAAGCAAGTACTTTTGCATAAGGAAAAGAGGTTTTCTTTGACAAACAGAAATGAAGGGCAAATGACCTTCATTTGCTAAAATATTTGGCTAAGATAATACAGGTAGACAAGGAGAAGAATACATAATGGTATAGCGGAGGCAAGGGCTCACATTATTAAAGCACAAGGGCATACTACTTAGCAGGAACAATGGCTTCATTTTTAACTCTACTCAGATTAGCATTTTGCCTCATGCACAAACCAAAGTTTGGCAAAGCACATGTTTTTGGACAACAGCTCCAGTAGAGCTACTGACTATCTTTTCTGGGGAACTCTGGGAAATGTAATGAAAAAGAAAACTGCTGCAGAGTAGTAGGGGGCATGGAGGATGGACACTGACAGTGCATAAATGTGAATATGAGATATCTCTGTTGGAATGCAAAATATTTGGACGTAGCCTAATTTTCAATGGACAATTAAGACCCTTTAGTTTTACAAAAGACACGTTCCTGGTATAGATTAAAGCTTCTAGACCTGATTTGTTGATATGGATCAATACATCTACCTAGGATTTTCCTTAGGTGTACAGCTCCAGGGGCTGTAATGGTGCATGCCTGGACTTTAAGAATTACTGCTACATCACTGCAAATAAGTTATTGCTCTGTTTGGCAAGTTTCTAGTCCCACTTGCCTGTTGGTAGTCAGCAAGGACTTAAAAATAAACAGTCAAGAACAACCCCCCAAAACATTCTCTTTCACCTTAAGCTTTTCATCATCCAGGCAGAATGCAGTTGTTTAAAAGTCTTATTTATTCTGCTTGCTACTTTGGTTCCCCAGGGTTTTCTCTCTTCTCACAGGCTGACACACAGAAAAAGAAAGCCTGAGCTCAGATGCACAGTAGGAGCTCTCTGAAAAGGCGTCTGGCTAGTGGGATGTGAGAACATGCCCTTCTGCTAAGTCTGTTTGGCTCTGGAGAGGCTTCTGTGAGTTTACATGGCGACGCAGCTCACCATGTACAAACTCTGAAATGTGTTTAAAAATAAAAAGATTTAATTGCACTTGGCATTTCAGAGCCTCCTGCTGCAGGCAGTTCCCCCTCACTATGGAGTAATATCTGCAGTGACACTTGTAGAAGGAGAAGTTCAGTGCCAGCGACTGAAGAAGAAAGCAAATGTGGGTGTATTTGCTTTGTTGCTTTTCCCCCCCACAATTAGAATTGACCATTCCAGCAGAACCTTTCATCACAGATGAAATGTTTAAAAAGTTGGCCAGAGCTTTTAAAATATGCAATGTCTCTGTTCTTCTCTTCCAGGTCTCCTATGACAACTCCTGAACAGAGCTGATAGGCTTCTTGTTAAACTTGGGGAAGTTACTTTTTTTTTCTGTACTCAGTTCCAGATTCTGAGAGTAGTCATCCAAAAAAGTGATTTCCCAAACTCTGGATATATGGAATTTGTTCTTGTCATTAACTGCCATCAAGTCAGTCTTGACTTATGGTAACCCAATAGATAGGAGACCTCCAAATTACTCTATCGTCAACAATCCTACTCAGCTCTTGCAGGGATGTGTCTTCCTGGGTTGAGTCTATCCATCTGTAATGTAGTTTTTGTCTTTTCCTAGTACCTTCTAACTTACCTGGTATTATTGTCTTTTCTAGTGATTCATATCTTATTATGATATGGTCAAAGTACAATAGTCTCAGTTTAATCATCATGGCTTCTAGGGAGAGTTCAGGCTTGGTTTGCCCTGGGTTCCATTCATTTCTCTTTTTAGTAGTCCAGAGTATCTATAAAACTCTTTTTCAGAGCCACATTTCAAAGGAGTTGATTGTCTTCCTATCAGTTTGGCTGTCCAGCTTTCACAACTGTATGTAGAAATTGGAAGTACAATGACATGATGCATCCTAGCTTTAGTATTCAATGATATATCTTTATACTTCAGGATCTTGTTTAGTTCCTTCATAGCTACTCCTCTAAGTCCTGGTCTTGTTCTGATTTCTTGACTCCAATCTCCATTCTGATAATTGACTGAACCAAGGTTTGGAAAATCTTGAACTATTTCAATGTCTTCATCATCCTCTTTAAGGTTATGTAAATCACCTGTGATCATTATTTTTATTTTCTTAATTATGTGTCTAACATATTGTTGCCAGGCCACACAATCCCATGGCTTGATATGGTTTAATTGGTGAAATATGATTCAATTGGAAAAATACATTAATTGACCTTGAGATAAAATGTACCCTGATGTGACTTTAGGACCAAGCTGGACAAGAGAAAGATGCTGGCCAAACATGTGTGTTGCAAAGTAAGTATGTACTATAATTGGAACTAGTGTCCCAATGTTTTAAAAATAGCAATAAAAAGCAGTCAAAATTCATAGCATGCAGACTTAATAAGGAGGACGTAGCCATTAACAAGCTTGTGTCCTACCAAAGTACCAAATGAAAATGTTTATTTCATTTAACTTAACCGTGTGTCTCTTAGTGAACTTAACGTATTGTCCATATTCATACGTTTCTGTCCTTATGAAGGGCCCAAACCCCAAAATATGTTTTTTTTTTGGCATATTGTTCAGTCTATATAAAAGGAAAAACTTTCTCATCCTAAAATAGAGGACATCCCTTATAATAAGGGACATTTGTCAGTCCTATAAGGGCAAGCTTTTCAACCTTCAAAATAAGGATCATCCCTTACAATAACGGACACCTGGCAACCCTAGTTTGGGCTAACCACTATATGAAATTATTACACCTGTGGAATGCCACTTATGCAGTTGTGATCTGAATAAAACCATTGCACAACAGCCAAAAACCCACGTATGAAAAGGAACTTGCATGACAACAGAAGAATTCCAAACATATATTTTCTATATCCAGAGCTAGGAGAAATTAATTTTTTCATTGACAGAGCTGAGCATCCTGAAACCATCATGGAGGAAAAGTAACTCCCACAAACTTTGTGAGTACCCTCAGACCAAAACAGCTGTCTTCAGGAGTTATGGAATGAGATCCAACATAAAAAAAAAGTGTAACATCACACCCTGACCTTGCAGTTTCATGTTCATCTTCTGCATATGACCTTTTTCATTTGTTTGTTTGTTTGGATGCAGGGGACTGTCTTCTGAGCCCTTTGTGCCTTGTCCAGCTTCCACTCCTGCACAGCTGTGAAGCAGTCATGTAAGGATGGTGGGTGATGGGGACGGATAGCCCTGGGTGGCAATGTTTTTGGGGTGACCTGGCCCATAGCCATGCCCCTGTGAGCCCTGGTCAGGCCCCACACATCCTGGTCACACCCCTACACACTGCAGCCACGCCCCACACCCACAGTGGCCATACACCCTGCGCCATGAACACCCCCTCTCCCACCCCCCACCCCACACACTCCAAGCTCCACCACTGTTGTCAAGCCTTGGAAGTGCCTGCTTCTGCTTACCAGCTAGGAGAGGAGACAAGAGTGTTATCCTGTTTACTGGGGGTCCCAGGAGGGACACCTAAATAACCTTACAATTACACAGGATGGGAGAAATTAGTCAGGAGCACTGGTTGGCACTACGAGAGGCAGGGTAATGCAGCAGGATCTTGTAACCCAATGTTTACGGGGTCAGGCCAAGTCAAGAAGCAAACCATGTTGGAAATAATGAATGATCTTTATTAAATACAGGCACACAATGTAAGCAACACACGCACACAGATAACTAAGGAAAATAAAGGTGTGAGTATGATAGCGGGATTTTCAGAGGGATAGTTGGTTCCGGAAAGCCCGGAAAGAAGATAGAGAGAGATGCTGGGGTTCGATGTATCTCAGCACGTGGAGCTGAGGGGAAGCTCGCCAAGCAAAGTTGGCAGCAAGGCAGTCTGGAACTTGGGAGCGATCTGAGGATGGTCTCGGAATCAGGGGTTTTTATAGAGGGAAATGTGACTGCAGGCTATGCCATACTTGGGGAAAACAATGCGATTTAGGAGCAGGACAAAGCTTTGGAAAGGTCAGAATTTAGCATGATTGAGTTAAGTCCGAATTGACAAAGAGTTAGCCTGTATGCAAATGCTCAGTACTTGGCAGTTGAGTATTCGGCTTGCCAGGTTGCCTGCTCGGGGCAGGGAGTCCTTTGTAAACAGTGTGCATACATAATGAGGGTGTTTGCAGAGAGGTCTCCTAAAGCAAGGATCTGGCTATTTTGGCCTGCCTGGGTGGAGAATGGAATGTTCAGGAATTAATGGCTGAGCCTAGTTCTGTGCTTGTCCAGGGGCCTCACAAACATGTAGAGAGGGGTGGTGGAAGAGAGCCAAATTATGATATCGAAATGATATCTGGGGGTATCTCCAAGTAGGCCTAAACTGCAGTAACAAGAGTACCATATAGGGAGGCAAGTCAGGCTGTAAACTACCAGCTCATCTTTGTCTGGAGTATGAAGGCAACAGGAATGCTGTCACTGATGGAGTGCACCTTTTATCCCTTCCCCTTGGAACTACATATTCTGCTTTGCCTCTCCTCTTCTTCCTGTCCACACCAGTAAGCAGCAAGGATGGTGGCTCATTCCAGGCTGGAGAGCTTCAGGGAAGGTGACATTTTGTACATTACATAAAAGGCTCCAGAATAGCACCTTGCCCTCCCTCTAAAAGAAACAAAAGGGCATTTGTGTACATAAGCCCCAGGTAATGTACATGCATGTTACCAGCAGGGTTTTGGCTACCATATAGGAACTGGAAGAGTGAGGAAGAAGGAAAGAGAAGAGCCACTGTTTTCCTGACAACCAAGCCCTGTCACTGTGTATGTACCCAATGAAGTTGAAGGTGTGAAGTAAGGAGCTTGCTCTACACACAAAGGCTGCCATCCTGTTACTGGTATATGCAGATGTGAGTTTGCGATGCATCTGACATAATTTCTTGGACAATGTGTAGTGGTCATATGAGCTGATACAGTGGCAAGTACTGCAGAGTATCATGTGAATGTGCATGGCCTCAATGCATGGCCTTTATGCATTGTGCCTTGCCAGTGCACAATGGGTTGTTCACCACATTCATAGACCACTTAACTGCATATGTTGTGCTATGGTCATCTTCAGTTTTGTGGTTGCATATTGGAACTCCTCTGGCAGACATTTATGCTGCACTGAAGCAATACAGGATTTTGGCCAGAGGCTCCCACCACTGTTATTTGGTGGCTTCCATATCAATGGAGCAGTGAATGAATACCAGGTTTTAGTCAGAATGGTAAAGGAACTATCTAGAGTGCTAAACCCTATCTCAAAAACAAGAAACTGATAAATGCTTACTTAAAAGTATTTTGACAACTAAGCTGTCAGGGATTCTTGCTATACTAGCATGAAAAAGCCAGAGTGGTACAGTTTGAGTGTTGGACTACAATCCTGGAGAGCTGGGTTTGATTCCCTGCTCAGCCACCAGAAAACCCTGTGATGAATTTGCCTTCAGGTCACCATAAGCTGGAAGTGACCTGAAGGCACACAATATCAACCACATGAGATTGGATTGCAGCCTGAGTGTCCCGTCAAAAAGATACGGCAAAAAATGGGTATTGTGCTTCTGAATCCATTGTGACATCTGTCTGGCCATAATTAGAGGACAAATGTACCTTTAGACACAAAAAGCAAGCTCTTATGTCCCTGTGTAAATCTCTCAGTGCCAGCGTTGCAATTTGAATGGTGTAGCCCAAGAGAAACATTCTGAAAGATTCTGATGGAAATAGATCTTGATCACAGTCACTTAAAAGAGTAACTAGCTTTGAAGTGTCCACAGATCCACTGAAGGAATCACGATAATCAAATGTAACTGTGCCGCTTCATCTGCATGTTAATTCTATTGATTTTATTCAGCACCCCAGCCTATGTATGGTAATATGGAACTGCTGGGAAATGGGAAAGGACGGATTAAAAGACACAAAATCAATAATCTCTGTCTGTGAATTTGCCATTGTTCTACAAATGAGCAGGGGAGAAAAATGAGCTGAAAAAATTCTTCTGCAGCCAAATTAGGTGAGAGAGGGGCATTGAAAGATCTTGGAGGTGGATGAATTTAATACAGAATGTGCAAAGGAGAGGGAGGGCACATACAATGCTTACTGTGTCACTCATCAATCTGGTGTACACCCTCATTCACTTCCATAAGAATATTATCCACTAGCGATGGAAAGAATATTTGCCAGAACCCTGCATCACTTTTTCGTTTTCTAAAGCATGTGTTTATTTTAAAAAAATACAACAAAAGAAAACACAATCTAACAATCTAACAAACTATTATAGACAATTCAAAAGACCTAAAAATAAAAATACATTACAAAACTACAAATAACTAAAGCAGTTGGTTTGTGCCCTTGTTCAAACAGCTTGCATTACTCAAGCAATTGCACCTAACCATTGATTCATTCATTCATATATCATAACCATTCCTTGTTGCCAATTGCTTATTGTCATAATTATTCTTCTACACATAATTAGTAATAATAATTAGTAATACTCATTTATATAATAAAATAGCAGTATAATTTATTGTCACTTTTCATCTTGATTACTTACTTAACAATCTATCAATCATCAAAAGATAATAGTAACAATCAAAAATATTAATAATCTGTATAATTTATAATCTAACCTAATTGTCTATATAGAATATGACTTGCCAAAGTGACAACCAATAAACATCATTTAATCCAAATTTAAAACTTCTCATGTGAAAATATGAATATTAGATTTGCATTTTAAAGTTTAGAAGTATAAAATAAAAACCTTTCACCTTTTCCTTAGTGTAACTTTATGTACACTTAGCTCAGTAGCAGGGGTGTTAAGAAATCCAGTTACCGAATTGAGAAGACAGGTACTGGGACATGGGCAAATATCCTCAATGAGCATCAGAACTGATGTGCATCTGTGTGCAATGCAAGTCAGTGCATGATGTCCATTGGTGTGCTACATAGTAACGTAACAGCAGCCCTGTACATGATACAGACCAGTTCTAATTCCCAAAGACATAAGTGCGCTTACAAAGACTTAACTCCCATGTATGATTCTAGCTGCTTATTATTATTCATTCCCAGATTGAAAACAGGTTTCCTGATACCCCATTAGGAAACCCTTCCAGGAAGAATAATAGACCAGCACGAATTTTGCACATTTTCTTCCTTTAGCATTTGAAAATCTTGCAGTGTTGCAGAGAAATTATTCCACATAGAAAAATATATGGGTTTTATCAAAAAAACAAAACAAAACAAAAAAACAGTTTCTTTTACACCCATCCCAGATTTCTATATCATAGTATCCGCACAGAATCTGACCACTGATGTAGGCATTCTATGAGATTGTCATTTGGACAGCTGAAAACAATGTTCCCAAATGTCTTTGCTTTTGTGCATGGATGTTTGAGAGGTAACATTCAGCATTATGGATAGCTCCTGGACTAAAACGCAGAGTGGATTCACTACTCCAGCAATAGGGAGATGGGATGAGAGGGAAAAGCACACAGATAGCATGAAACAGAGCAGTTTATTGACGTCACAGCCTACACTAAACAGTTTTGCAAAAGAGAAGTGCTTTTTCTGAACAACTTCTGTTGTCCAGTGAAGGGCAGATTCCATGGGAGAAACTCCTGTAGTGTCCGAGGATGGCATTGGGTTTTTGTTTGCTGCCAAATTGACTTTGAGATTTCCAAGAGCCCTGATCACCAACTATTCTGCTTAGGTCTTGTAGAATCAGGGGCACAGTTTGATTGACTGAGTATCTACTAGCAGTGTGGTCTTCTTTTTTTCCTAATGCTTTCTACCTTGTCCAACATTATCGTCTTCTCTAACAAGTCACAGTATGTCACAGTATGTTCAAAATAAGCATATACGGGGGAGTTGCATGTGTCTCATTGATTCCTTACCATGAACTAGAGAGACCCTTGACTCCAGCAAGGCTTCTTTTACACATCACAGTAAAATTAAGTAAATAACAAGTCGCTCAAGTATAGATGATCATTTAAAGCAGTAGTGAAAAAAGATAAGTCTGGTTCTTTGGACTAACAATCACTACTTCAGAAAACATCGACCACAGTCTTGTTGAATACATAATGTTGTCGGTGTTGTTGCACTGAGATTCCTAGCAATACCAGCCAGCATAGCTCATGATGAGAAATTCTGGGAGCTACAGCCCAACAACATCTGGACAGCAAGAGAATTCTCACACCTGCATTAAAAGACTACATTCCCCAATGTGGAATCATCTCATATATTACAAGCTGCTATTTTCCGAGAAGGAACTAGAAGAAACTCTTCTTTTTCTCTCTTCTAAATATAACACTATAGGCCTAATTATGTTAAATGTACCAGATCACATCTGATCTTGGAAGATAAGGAGGCTCAGCCCTGTTTAGTACTTGGGTGGGAGACCATCAATGCATAAAAGCTGCTGTAGACTATATTTCAGAGGAAGCAACTGGCAAAACCACCTCTGACTATTCCTTGCCTAAGAAAACCCTATGAAATTCATGGAGTCACCATAAGTTAACAAGCAACTTAAAGGCACATACACAGAAACAATTATAGCACCATTCCAAGTTGGCAATACCAAGAAAGCTGGTAATACAAAGTAATAAGTTTTGTGTCTTACCCCAAGACACAACTAGGAGTAAGTGGGATCAGAGGCTGGGCAGGTGGTGAAGACCCAGCATGGCCTAGTGGTTTGAGCATTGAGCTACAATCTGGAGACAAGGGTTTGATTCCCTACTCAGCCACGGAAACCCATTGGGTGACCTTGGGCACATCATATCCTCTTAGGTCCAGAAAAAAAACATGATAGTTTCACCGTAGGGTTGCCATAAGTGGATAATGACTTGAAGGCATGCAACAACAACAACAGCAAATGACAACATACAACAATATATAGATAAAGGCTACTGATTCAATTTGTCCCACTCTTCTAGTCAGGGTTTGAGCCACACATTTCTTCCATGCTGCTCCCTTCAAATGGTCTGGCTGAAGCTTGTTAATATTTGCCTAAATCCGATTGACTACTCCCTACTAGAGTAGGACAACTGAATCAACTGTTGAATAGTAAGTCAATATATGGAGAACCAGCATGGTCTAGTGATTTGAGCATTGGACTACAACCCTGGAGACCAGGGTTTGATTCCCCACTCAGCCACAGAAACCCACTGAGTGACCTTAGGTGTATCACACACTCTTAGCCCCAGAAAGCCCTGTGATAGGGTAATCTTAGGGTTACCATAAGTCATCAATGACTTGTAGGCACACAGCAACAACAAACAAGGTAAGGACCTTAAAACTGATTTTTACGGATGGGGATTCAATGTTGACAGTCAGGTTGTTAATAGTTTTGCCTACTTTTAGGTTCTTGCAGGGAAAGGGCAAATTACTTTTCCTATCCAGGATCATTCAAAGATTCCTAACTATGAGGACTCTTGTAAATATAATATCAACATAGGAGTGCTTTCCATATTTTCAGTGTAGCTTACTCTTAAGTAAATGTGCATAGGAAAGATTACAGGCAACCTTTATTATCGGAAAGGTTTGATAACAATAACAATGATCTTAATATTTCTTGACACTTGATAGTTCAGTTCACTTCTCATTGATAATTTTTGCAGAGGTTCAGCTACACAAGAGACTTGGTGGTCCAGTTTTGCTAGATCATTTGGGGAGGGGGGTTGTCAGTTGTTTCAGCCCAGTTGTGTGTGTGTGTGGTGGGTCAAACTCCCCTGCTACCCATCTTCTGGGGTTACCAATAGCTTTAACTTTCATTCTCTCCCCTCTGTTGCAGCTGCTCATCACTATAAAAAGTGTGTTAGGTTTGCATAACATTTTGACAGTGTAAATCACTGAGGGGATTCCAGCCCATGTTTGTAACTGAGTATGAACCCTTACTGAGTCAGATAACTTATCTAAACTATTATTTTACTTTTTAAAAGTTCCTTGCTGTTTATTAGGTTGAAGCTGAATCTTAAATAATACTAACCCATTCCCAGTACTGAGTTTTAGCAGATTCTAATTCCAGTTGTGAAAGCAATGAAACATATAATACCAGGAAATATTTGAAAGAAGCACCTTATTCCTAGCAGTAGTTGCCTCCAAAGGATCATAAAATGAACACTCAGCGGGAAAACGTAAAATTAGTTGGTAATTCTGATGTACTCCAACACAGGCAAATGTGCAGTGAATAATAAACTTTGACTTTTCGTAGTGACAGGATTTGGTGATGCTGCTGGGTTAGATTTTTTTTAAAAAAATAAATAGATAAACTCATAGAGCATATGAAATGAATATAATGCTCACAGATTATAGATTACTATAATTCACGGTGCATGAATTAACATTAGCTGAATGTGCGCTCTCCACTGTTAGAGGACATACAACTCTGTTTAGTGAGCATGGAGAAAATAATCATCCTTGCCATGCTCTGTTTGTGACTGCACTAGGAAGAATGAGTGTCATTCTGTTAACCTAGGTGATGGTTTTATTTTAAAGCATGTGCTGCAATTGTAGCAGGTTCCCAGCACTGCAGGAATGAATTCAAAGAGAATCCCTCATTTACAAAGGCAACTGATATTTTTTTCCCAATTGTGACATCTTCTCAGTTCTTTCTGTAGCAGTCCTTCCTGTATCATTCTTCCTGCCAGATAGGAATGTAGATTCAGATGTGATTTACCCTCACAAAGATGTCATGAGGACACGTGATATCCTCATTACAAGACTGCAAGATTTTCTTTGTTGACCGTGGAGAGAGTTTGTGCACTTTCAAGACTGCATTTTTGTGCATATGCATGATGGAACCTTCTGTAAAATGTGCAAAATTGGAAAAATGTGACAACACTTGCTTTGCTGTATGGTCTAGTAAAAGTAACACCACTACATGTGATGTTGGTGACTTTATGATCAATTTTCTTATCTTTTTGTGATTGCTGGGTATGTTCAGCTTCATCAAGAAGGAAAAGACACTAGTTTTGTGCAGAAAAGGAATTTTGCACCAAGTATAGTTGCACAAATTAAACAAACAATGACAGAATCAACTGATTCCAACAATGTTTAGTTTTTGTCTTTCACTGGAAGACAGGTCTTGGTTGCAGGGGGATAGTGGAGAGTGTTTCAGACACCATTTTGCTGTTCAGATGGTCATTTTCACCTAATATTTTGCCAATGACAAGGTTGGTTCATGTCCCTAACTTAGATTTAACAATGCAACAGCAACAACAAATACTAAATTCCTGAGATAGGCTGGTCCAAAGAGGCTGGTCCCCCATATGTCCTCTAAACCACAGTTTGAGTGCTGATAAACTTTGGCCCTTTCCACATGTGGGGGGGGAACGGGCGAAAACGCCCGAAAATGGAGCTTACCAGCAGCCGGGTGAGTCCATCGCCACACGCAGCAGTGCGAGCTCGCTGTTCCACAGTCTTCTGGCATCCCAAATGGTGGCTTCCGGTTGGTGGAGGCTCTCCACCAACCGGAGAAGCTCGACAGCTGAAAGCCCGCCCCCGGCAGATCTGCAGGCACGCATTTGCGCGCACCTGCAAATCTGCTTCTGAGCCAGGCAATGGAGCGGCACAGGGTTCGCGCTCCCTGGTTTTTAAAAACCTCCGCAAAGAGGCTTTTAAAAACCACACTGCTTGACCAGCTCCAGTCGCTCCTGCGTGGGTTGAGATGTGGAACTACAAAAAGTAGTCCACACCAGTCCACTCTATGGTGCAGAAGACCTCCGTTGGAAGTCGCTCTGCACCATTTTAAAATGCTAATATGGAAATGGCCTTTGATCACCTTAAAGGTGTACCAGAGTTCTCACCTGTGTTTTTGGCCCTCTGTTTCCATGCCTCTTCTCCAGCTCTGACTCTATTCTTTACTTTCATAGTCCAAATGAGTAGTAGTGTGATGAGACCTGTGCACTAGGTTAGTGGTTTGGGGAAAAGTTCTCCTAGGCATTAACTCTCTCTCTCTCTGCAGGATCTTACAGGCTATAGGATTTTAAAATGGACAGTTAACCACAGCAGCTCCAAAAACAATGAAACACAAACAATTTGAAACACAAATAATTATTTCTTTATTAAAAGACAGAAAAAATATAGCAGCAGAGCCCAACAGAACAATCTATGTTCAATATAAGCTGTTTCCTAAAAGAAAAGAGGGGAAGAATAACACAGGTGCTAAAAAAAGCCTACTCCTGACCAGACAAATGGGGCTAAAGGTGTGTAGCTAAGGGCATTCCACACTACACTGTTCTAGTGCTATTATTCAATTTTGAACTTCCTGTGGAATTCTGGGGTTTGTAGTTTACTGAGAATTCTAAATCCGCCCACCCCAAACTACAAACCTCAGGATTCCATAGGGTGAAATAATAGTACTATAACAGTATAGCGCAGGAATGGCCTAAGATACACACATGGATTCTCTCACACTCCAATGGGAAGAAAAGTCCAGTTGGCTGAAGATCAGGGAAGCAGGTCCTTCTCTTGCAGGACTCTCTGAGATACTTCCAGGCTCTTTCTAATATTTCTCCACAAAGTCTCTCTTCTGGCTCTTCCAGGCTCTCTCTTGCAGTATTTTTCCACCTGGGGTGCAGATCTGCCAGCCTGTGTCTACAAGCAGGCTCTCTTCTTCTCTAAGGGGAAGCAGACACTTTCCAAGTCTCTGTGTGTCTGTATTTAACTCTTTCTTAACTTTGGGTTTGTCACCTGGGTTCAAGGGGACATCTTCTGGGAGGGGCTAACATGACCTTAATGTTGTACTCTGGAGGTTCAAAAGTCTGGATTTGAATATGACCTCTTCTCATTTCCCTCTGGGTATTGGTACTACTTTTAAGTAGTCTAAGGAGATGCAAACAATAGATTTTGCCTACATATGACAAAACTGTCTGACAGAGCCATTTGCTCTCTTTTCAAATCTGGATGGGATTTCCCAACATCTCTGGAGAATGCAGATTACCTTACTATGAGAGTAATACTAGTCTGAACCAATTTTATAGGGCTTCCATTCAGTGGATGTAAACAAGTCAGTTGGATACTGATTGTTCTCCCAAACACATCAAGAAGCCATTTCCTTGTCAATAGGAGGGAAGGGGCTTTTGGTGGAAAAGTCCCAGCTTGTATTTTAAAATGAAGTCTGACTTTGCCAAGATGGACCTAGTATGCAGGCAACTGATTGCCCTACTCATTATATGTGCAACCTATGGCAAGAGGAAACTCTCTTCTTGATGCATCAAAGTATAGTTGCAATTAATATTTACCAAGCAGAATGCAGAGGCCATTTCTGCACTACACTGTTATTGTGCTATTATTCCACTTTCAACATCTTGTGAAATCCTGGGGTTCACAGTTTAGAGAGAGGTATTTAGTGGTTTCAATATAATAATGGCTAGTGACTTCTGTTACTTCAGTTTAGGCCTTGGAGATACCCCCAGATATCATTTTGATATCAATAATTGACTCTCTTCCACCACCCCTCTCCATGAGTTTGTGAGGGCCCCGAACAAGCACAGAACTAGGCTCGGCCACTAATCACTGAACATTCCATTCTCCACCCAGGCAGGCCAGAAATAGCCAGATCCTTGCTTTAGGAGACCTCTCTGCAAACAGCTTCATTATGTATGCACACTGTTTACAAAGGACTCCCTGCCCCGAGCAGGCAACCTGGCAAGCTGAATACTCAACTGCCAAGCACTGAGCATTTGCATATTGTCTCCGTCTTGTTAATTTGGACTTAACTCAATCATGCTAAAATCTGACCTTTCCAAAGCTTTGTCCTGCTCCTAAAATGCATTGTTTTCCTCAAGTACGGCATAGCCTGCAGTCACATTTCCCTCTATAAAAACCCCTGATTCCAAGACCATCCTCGGATCGCTCCCGAGTTCCAGGCCGCCTTGCTGCTGCTTTGCTTGGCGAGCTTCCCCTCAGTTCCACGTGCTGAGCCACATTGAACCCCAGCATCGCTCTCTATCTTCTTTCCGTGCTTCAGGAACAGGTTTTGTATCACCTGAATCTACTATCCCTCTGAAAATCCCGCTATCATACTCACATCTTTATTTTCCTTAGTTATCTATGTGCGTGTGTTGCTTACATTGTGTGCCTGTATTTAATAAAGATTATTCATTTATTTCCAACACAGTTTGCTTCTTGACTTGGCCTGACCCCATAAACATTGGGTTACAAGATCCTGCTGCATTGCCCTGCCTCCGTAGTGCCAACCAGTGCTCCTGATTAATTTCCCCCACCTTGTATAATTGTAAGGTTATTTAGGTGTCCCTCCTGGGACCCCCAGTAAACAGGGTAACACTTCTATGCTGCCAGAATGGTGAATGCACATCATGTGGATTTTAAAGGAACTATCCAAGGTGCTAAAGCATAACCCAGAACTTGGTTCAGCACTTTTGATAGACCCTTTAAAGACTAAAACCTAGAGTAGAATCACTGCCCAGAAGACATTAGAACCTATCACAGCCACTGGCATGGACAGGTAAGGGAGCAACAGTGATAGCCATTGACTTTTTTAGAGACATCTTCTCCCCCTTCATATTGCTGCTTTATTTCTTTACACATTTATGACTGGATACAGATCAAAAACAGTGCTATCTTCCCCCTCCCAATAATACTGTCATCTCAGAATCCTGTTATCCTCCTCAATTTCTACCCTCCCTCCAAAGTTTCCTCTAATCCTCTCAGTCCCTCCTCTTTGCATAACCTCTATTTTCTATAGCCTCAACATTTTTTTTTCCATGAAAGGAGAACTCTTGCCAGCAGCTTCTGAACCTCCAGGAAGAGATTCTATTTTTAAGCTTGTTGTACAGCATAAGTGCCAATTTCTTTACATTTTCACACTTTATTTCCTTCAGAACTCTCCAAAGAATTTCACCAGTCTTGGTGATTTACTGCCGGGGAGTCTCTTGAGTTGCTCAGAAACTTTGTCATGGGGGACTTTGGTCTCTGCAAAGACTGCACATGAAAAAAAAAATAGTCTAGGAAAAGAAAATTTTCTCTAGCATTCATGTTGGTGAAGACCTATCAAAAATTCATTCCAGGTGTTCTGCTGCTTCCCTATTCCCCTGAATTGTCACAAACATCATGGTTTATCGAAAAGGCATGCAATTGCACAAGCCTCAGTAGGCTGATACTGTTTGAAAATTCAGGCTATAGTTGGAAGACAACTGATTCTGCTAGCCTGATGAAGCTAAGGGGGTGTGTGAGTCTTATCAGTGTTTGCATGATAGACTACTTAGTAATGTTGTGCATGTCCCCTTGAATTGTATTGAAGAAATGTGTTCATTTATTGTTGCTTATTTATTTTATTTATATCCTGTTTTTCCCAGCATGGGATCCAAGGCAGCCTAGAAAAGGCTTAAACAAGATAATCTAATAGAAAGGTAAAATAAAATTAAATGAATTGTCACATTAAGACACCATTCAGTTTTTTAAAAAATGGTAAAATCCTCTGAAAACAGAGTAATCAAGTTAAAAATATAGCATGCACACAAACCATAAAAAGGATCTCTTTAATGAATTAATCTTTAGATGTCTGTTTGAATAAAAGAGACTTTGCTCTGCCAAATAAAGGAAAGCAGGCAGGGGGCTATCCTATCCTCTCATGGAAGGAATTCCACAGACCGGGAACAGCCACTGAGAAGCCTCTCTCTTGTGTCCTCACCAGACAGCCCTGTGATGATGGTGAGACCAAGAAAAGATCCTCAAGAATTAAGAGTTTGCATGTTCATATAGGGAGCTATAATCTCGCAGACTGTCTGGAGCTTTCTAACTAATTCTATCATTTTCTCTACCCATTCTTGCATCCTTGGAAATCATCTCTACTGCCAGTACTTCACGAAAATTATTCTTCCCGATGAATTAGCTAGAATGGATAAATGTTGGTTAAATTCAATTCAATACAATACTACCTTAAAATCTGGCAACTTTTTATATTATATGTGAAGGAAAGATTTGGTGATGAAATAAAGATAGGTTTTGACATTTAGTAGATACTATTCTCTGGGGTTCAGAGATAAGTGAGTATATATAAGAAAGGAGAGTAAGAGGAGTAAAACATGTGTATTTGTTAAATAACTGCAATCATAAAGTGTGGGACGTCATAGGGTAGGTGGGAAAGGGATAAGGATGTAAGTAGTATTTGTGGGGTGTCTTGTGATAATGTAGTTGCTTTCTACATTCTTCTGTTAAATCCTTTCTGTTCTGTTTAGATTTTTTTTTCATTTTTTTTCTATTTTTTAAATTTTCTTTGGTGTAAGTGTTTTAATGTTAATCATGTTAAATAAACTTAATAAAAAATAATTAGATAGTCTGGACCTAAGCCAGATAGGGCTTTAGAGCTCATCAGCAACACTTTGAATTGGGCCTGGTAACAAATCAGTAGCCAGTGAGGTTGTTTCAACAAGGGAATTATACACTCAAGTTGACAGACAAATTCTAGGGTTCTGTTCTGTTAAAGAAGTGTGTGTGTGTGTGTGTGTGTGTTTAGAAAATGTGTTGAAAAGTCTTGAGAACCAGGGTTGTGGTTAAAATATTGGACTGAGCTTGGGAACCAGCACAGCCTAGTTTCCACTGAACTGGGCAAATTTAGGACAGTCACTCTCACTCTAAACTTGATCTGCTTCCCAAGATTACTTCAAAGAGGAAATGGGGAGAAAAAAGAGCCCTATAGTCCACCCTGAGCTGATTAGAAGAAACGTGGGGCGCATATATATATTTAGTAATAAATCATTTGATCTGGGCTGCCTGAGGATTGGTTGATTCTTCCATGCAGCTCTTTTCTGTCAGGGGAGAATTTCCCCACCCATCACCCTACATTACTGTGTCCAAACAAGTATCAAAAGCCCTCAAAGGTAGGAAAGGCGTTCTTGGCAAGCAGGTCACGGAACTGCAATTTGAACTATCTCTGGACAGTGAAATATGTTGAGACTAGACTGCTCCACCCATTCTTTCAACAACGAGGCTCAGTTCCTGAATCCTGAAATAACTCGTTCTTCACAATAATGCATGATGCAAACAACTGTTCCTCAGAGGTTTTTCAGTCATGGCACCCAGGACATACTCCAAAAATTTGTTTGCATTTTGGGTGAGGCTATGAGGAAACAACCTATAAAAACCTTCCCTTTTTTGTCTGTTTTTTATTAGAACAACACAGGACCTACTACTATGTAATTCAACTTGCCTATTGTTTATTCTGTGTGTGTGCGCACGCGCATGCATGCATGCATGCATGCAAGTGTGTTCATCCATGTGTCTGTCTTGTATGCATTCCTGAATAACCTCTTTATTATGAGGTTGTAACTATGATGCAACCTGCATTGGTGGTGTAGGTGTGGTGATGAGTGTGTGAGAGAGGAGGAAGCTGGACAGATTGTGCCATCCATGTCAGTGTAGTAAATCCACTCTGTATTAAATCTTTATTCCATGGTGCTGAAACCAGTTCCCAAAACAGATTCAGCATTTTGGATAGCTCCTTGAACTGTGGAATAAAATTCCACACCAATTAATCACGCCAGTGGCATAGAAGCTTCTAGCCACTCCTTAAAGAAACAAGAAAGGGAGAAGATGGGGATAAAACTCCACTCTCAGAATTAATCCATCTTTCAGCGAGGAACCCGTTCCTTATCCACCTAACTAGGAGAAAATCCTCTTAAATTCATTGGTGCTACTGAATCTAGTCATTATGATTGTTCCCATTTTGTAGATGGAATATGTCTCCAGACACAAAGGTTTTTTTATTGACCCAGAAGATGATGTACCTCAGACTCCCACAAGACCTAGACCTGGCCTGTTTTCCCCCAAGACTAGGAAAGTACATCCCCAACAGACTCTAGCTAATAATCCTGCTGCAAAAAACCAAACAAACAAAAAACAAAAAAACAAAGAAAAAGCTAGATACTGCAAGTGTGGGGATTTTTTAAAAAAGGATTACAGATGAGGCAACATTTAGCTTTGGTATAAAACTATGCTTGCTGCTATTTCGATTTCCTTTTCCTTTCTAAAAATAATATATTAGTGTGAAATGTTAGTGGATTGTTCAGTTTTAGTGCTTATCTATTGCTATCACATGATTATTTAAATCTTGGGTAGGAATTTCTACTGAATTATCTGGAAAGGTTTTGTAACTTTCTCTAATGTTACCATCAGCCACTGTGAGCATGGATTTCCCATGAAAAAGTAACCCACAAATATCCTGATGACAATGCTGTAGGCAGAAGCAGCTTTTTTTGTCTGAGATGCCTCAAACCAGATCCCAGCGGTTACAGAATGCCCATTTTTGGGAATGCTATACTGCTTGAATATTTGAATCTCCTGCAACTGTTAAAGGTGGAAGAGATTCTGTGAGCAGAACTACTACTAAATAAATAGGGCCATGAGGCTTCACAGAACACCTTGAGTTGTATATTGTGTACTCCTGCAGTACATGTGGAGAATCTAAGGCCCTTTCCGCATGAGGCGAGTGAATCGCTCCATGCTGTTATTTACCGGTTCTTCTTGGGTCTGAAGTAATGCACACTGTCCCTTGAACCCTTTCACAGGGCTCCTCCATTGGTGCAGGTCAAACCAGAGCAGTGCAAGGTCTGTAGATCCGCACTGCTGTGGCTCAAAATGGTGGCTTCTGGTGTCTTCGTGGCAGTGGACCAACCACTGAGGTGGACCAACCACACTCACAGCCCACCCTCCGCTGATTGCAGGCTCACATTGGTGTGAGCCTGCGCATCTGCACAGGTAAGTAGGAACGCAATGGCGCGTTCCAGAAAATGTAAAGACCTGATTTTTCCGGTCTTTACTTAGTGGGGGGAGGACCACTTGGGGGCCGGTTGGATTGGACTGAGGTGTGGAACTAAGTTAAATAGTCCGCACCTAATCTGATCCAAGGTGCAGACAATGTCCGTGCCAGGACGCTTTGGCCCATTTTAACTGCCTCGTGTGGAATGGGCCTAAGAAAACTGAATCTTTTGTCTATAAAGCAACTTTGAAAGGAGTGAAAATTATTGAAGGGTATGCATGTGCTGGTCAATTCTTCTGTGACCTATCATGTGATTAACATAATGAGCAAATAATTGCACAGTATGCAGATCTGGCTGTCTAGATGTGAGAAGTAGACTATGAAAACCCTGAGAGAGGGGAATGAGGTGCGGGGCTTCTGGTGTTTGGCAAGGGCAGAGAGGAGAATTAGGTGTCAGAAAAAAAAAGTGAACTAACATTGGGGTGAATGGGAAGACCAACAGAAGACACAAAGAGTGAGGAATGATAGAAACAAGTTACACTGAGGTGAGGGAGGCAAAGGTGTTTGTTATAATCCAGGCAAAACAGCCCGAATGAGTATCAGATGATGAGAAAAACAGAAAGGGAGAGAGAGAGAGGGAGGGAGAGAGAGGGAGAGAGAGAGAGAGATCAACCTGAGAGAAAAAGGTGGAGAAGAAGAATGGGAATGGAACTGAGCTGAGGGTGAAACTAATGAATTTTTAACCCGAGGAAAGCTGGATGTTTTCACTAGTGTGTGTATGTGCATGCAGCATGTGTATGCTAGTGTTATGTTGGGGACCTGGGAAGACAGTGTCTGTTGCCTCCTCCCAGCTGCATAACTGGATATATGCTACCCAGGTGTACTCTGTACTCAGCTCCCAGTTGTTAATTGTTACGGGGAAACATTATGTGTTTAGGAAGCTGCTTCCTACAGGGATGTTGTGCAAGGAGGTACTGAATATCTCCTTCTGCCATGTTCCCAAAAGTCCAGCATAACCCTAGATTATTCCTGTATCCTGTCACCAGTGAGACTCCAACCACGGTTACCTGATTTAAAAATGTAAATACTTTTACAGGATTGTGTTTACAATATACTTTGAATAAATCTAATCTATAAAAGTAAAAGTTTGTTTGTCTGTGTCAGGGAAAGGCCTCATATGATTGGCTGCCTAAGAAGATTCTATGGAATCCTGGGGTTTGCAGTTTAGGGAGGGGTCTTTAGAATTCTCAGCCAGAGAGCTCTTGCAACTGAGTCAAATGTGTCTGTCTTGAATAGGCTAGTTGCTGTGGAGATGAGGCCTAGCAGCAAGGAGGAGGGCAGTGTATTCCTTCAGGAACCCAACCTCCGTTAATAACTCTGAATACAGATTGGATTGGGGAATATGGGGAAAAGTTACAAGTACTGGACGAGACAGATTGGGGAATTAGAGACATAGGATCTCAAATCTTTGAGAAAATAAAATCCCGGGCAACGCCGGGTATATATGCTAGTACTTCATAAAATCCAAAGAATAGCTCACTTGGTGACAAGTGACAAGTATTAAGTTATTTTCAATTAATTCCTGTGATCCAGTAATGAATGTATAAGAACATTACATTACGACTGGAATTCAGTGAGAGATTAACTTTACCCCTTTTAAGAACTGACTTGGCAACAGATAACAACCCCATCTTTTTTTTTTTTTCATACCAGTGTACATTTAATATTGTAATTTAAAGCAGAATACTGCATAAAAGTCTGCCCATTAAGGATAAACACATTCTATGCCTAGGAAAGTGTAGGTGGACTTCATCTATTCTTCACCTCCT
This sequence comes from Ctenosaura bakeri, assembly GCA_948474755.1. Classification (NCBI taxonomy): domain Eukaryota; kingdom Metazoa; phylum Chordata; class Lepidosauria; order Squamata; family Iguanidae; genus Ctenosaura; species Ctenosaura bakeri. The sequence goes on from CAOLHI010004721.1 coordinate 37,365, forward strand.
CCATGGGGTTCATTGACACTTTGTGCTGTCATGCTGTCTTATGGAAGAGCTTTTTCAAAACTGGAAACATTAGAAGAATGTATAAATCATGTTTTATTGTATTAGGCATGTCATGCTGCACTTTAGTATTTATTAGGCATGTCAAACTGCACTTAAACTTGAAAGACTGAAGTGAACATTATATACAGCGCTTTTATCTATTTGTCATTTTTATGCCACTTAGTTCCTCCAAAGAGGCGGCATTCAGTTGAGAGACAACAATTTGCCCCAGGAATGAAGCCTAATTATTTATTACTGTTTTGTGACATTCTCTGTCTCAGATGCACACAGCGGTGTGGCGAGAAGACAGAATAGGAGGCATCTCATTTAACCTATTTCTATCTTGGAGAGGTTTTCCCTTGCATCAACTTTCTTTTTCCTTCAGTCTCAAGGACTTCCTGTCCTGTCTGATGAAGAAACGTACCAATTTTAGTGATTTATCATCAAGGATAAATTGGAAAGATATACACCTCACTTTATGGTCATTACTGGCTTCCGTGTCAACTCTGACTTACGGTGAATAGGGGTTTTGGGGGGCCAAGATTTATTCAGAGATTTGCCATTGTTCTCTTCTCAGGCTGAGAGAGTATGATGTGTCCAAGGTCCCCTGCAGGGTTTCCATGACTAAGTGGGGATTGGAACCCCAATCTTTCAGCATTCCTCTCCAGTATTCAAACCACTATATCATTCTGATTTCACCTACTGCTATGTGCCTTCAAGATGTGTGCCTTCACAGGTACTTCTGGTAGGAGCATGGGAGAAGATTGCTTCTAGACTCTAGAATGCCTTTCCTAAGGAAGTTAATTAGTCACCTTATTATCTTTCCCAGAGAACTCAGACTGGCACCTATTCTACTACCTTTCTGCAATCAAGATTTTTTTTATTCAGACAGGTATTCGATGTGTGATTATATGTGGCTAGTCTAATAGAACGTGCTGGATGTGGTGTTGCTGATAGGTGGTTGAATTTTTAATTATGTATTTTAACATTGTTTTAATTCTTTTTGATTGTTTAATTATGTTTTAACTTTTTTAATCTGTGAGTTTTAACTATATGTTTTTAATTGTTATTGGAAGAGGGTATAAATAACAATGATGATGACGATGATGGCCCTTTCCTAGAGGTTAAAAAGGAACTTTGCTATCCTTTCATAGTCAGGGGAAGAACTTTTTTGTTTCAGCAGGCCCTGGAGGTCTGATGGTTCAAGGGGAAGAAGGCATTTTTCATGTTCTCTACTGTTTACATTTGCTGTTCTTTTTAAAATGGATCTACTTTTAGCTGAGTTTAATAATAGTGATAGTTCAATTAATTTTTTTAAATGGTTGTATGCTGTAAAAATTTTAGCTGTCTTTGTTTGAACTTTTCTAAGCTGCCTTGAATCCCAGACTGAGAAAAAGGCAGGATATAAATAGAAGAAGGAAAAGGAGATGGAGAGGAAGTGGAGGGATTAGATTAAAGACAAGTGGAAGAAAAGAAGAAGACAAAGAAGGACAGAGAGAAGATGAAGAAAAGGAGGGGAAGGGCTACCTATCCTAGGTTTTTTCTTGTCCAGATTAATTCAGAGGATAGTTGCCTTTGCCTCCCCTTTTTTGGCTGAAAGAGTGTGACTTGTATAAGGTCACCCAGTGGCTTTGTGTGGCTCAGCAGGGATTTAAATCCTGGTGTCCCAGAGTCCTAGATGTAAATCCTGCATTGAGCAAGGGATTGGACTCAATGGTTATAGAATCATAGAGCTGGAAGAGACCACAGGAGCCATTGAGTCCAGCCCTCTGTCATGCAGGAATATACTAGCAAAGCATTCCCAACAGATGGTCATCCAGCCTCCATTAAAAATCTCCAAAGGAGACTTCACCACACTCCGAGACTGTGTATTCCAGTGTCAAGCTGCTCTGACCATCAGGAAGTTCTTCCTAAGTCCACAAGGTTTCTTCTTCTACAATTCTATGATCACACCATACCACTGTGGCTCACTACTACGTCTATTGATGCTGCTGAAGTTGCTGCTTCCTTTTATTTTCCATGAATAAAACAATTTGAAAGCAGTAAACTGGGTAGAAGTAACATTGCTTTCAGGGGAGAGAAAGAGAAATTACTCGGCCTATCCCTCCGCCTCTACATTAAGGTTGTTTGTTCAATACCTTCCCCTCTGGCTTTTCTTCCTTGGCCTTCTTGCAGTGATGTTCAAGAGCCAGCCAAACACAACTTCACAGCAAGGGCCACGGCGTTGGATAGCATGAGATCAAACAGAAGAAACAATTCAAAGAGCATTTCATGGGTTGTCAATTAGAATCAGCCGCCACTGCACTAACTAGCCAAGACAACCTAATTAGCAATTCTTTGAACTGTACAAAAGTGGTCTTACTGGGTGCAAATGAAATTCGTTTGACACAGAGTCAGTTAAAAGGTGACGAGACCTTCTTGTATTTCCAAGAAATGAAGCTCAAAGCAGTCAAACAAAATCCTTGACAATTCTGGCGTGGTTGGGAGGTTGGTCAATTTGCTCAAGATAATAAAGCACAAATGTGAAAATGAATGGAACGAGACTATTCGATTTATTGTGGATATTAAAAACAATCAGAATTAAGAAGGTTGATATATGGATTGATCCAAATTATTAAGTATCCATTTGTTTATATTGGGAACTACGAATCTCTTGGTCTTCTGATGTTTACCTGTTACACCCACAATGCAGTATCCATACATGCACCTGCCTGAGAAATAAGATCTCCCAGAAAAGTCCTCTTCTATGTCCTATCAATTAAGACAATATGCTGTAAAAACACGTTAGAGAACCTTTTCAGCATTGGTACCTCAGTTGTGGAGGCCCAATGGGTGCCAAAATTTATGCTGTTTGGTTATCAAGTGAAAACATTGCTACTCGTGAAATCTTTGGAAGCCTAATAGATTTTGATTTTTTAAAAACTCTTTTAACTCTTCTAGTATATCTAACTATTAAATTGTTTCAAATGCTTTTAGCCTTTTAAGTCACCTTAGTGTTTATACTATGCAAATTTGTCAGACTGGTTTGATTGTATGCCTCTATGAGATCGCTGGATAGAAGGTAGGATATGAATATTAAATTAATAGATAATGTGGACTAGGAATGATGGGAATTGGAGTCCATCAAGATCCAGAGGGACAATAGTTCACCATCCCTCATTTATTTGCATGCATCACCATGTTCAAATTGTGTTTGAAAGGGCATAGGAGATTGGTAAACATCAGCTAGAACAAAAATATACAAGCAAAAAAATGCAGAAAAGATGAGGGCTAAAATATATATGGGCTGAGATCCAACATACGTTTGTGTGTAGTGTGAATCTACACTCATATATAGGTATATCTCAGTTAATGATGTGTTCCTGGGTATTTCTTCTTTAGCAGAAAATTTGGCACCACCAGCAGAAATAACCACAAAACTTACACCACAAAAAAAGAAGAGCAATTCAATATGTTTGTGCAGACTTTTTATCCAAAATGGGCAATATGCACTTGTGAAATGGAACAACCAAGTCTAATGAACTTTGCAGAAGGAAACACAAAATATTTTAAGCCTTCTAGGGGCCTCTCAAAACCATCTTCCAAAATGCATCTGGAGATAACTTTTTTTTCCCCAACAGCCTCCGCTTTTCTCATAATTTCTAGTTCAGCATCCTTTTTAAAAAACAAAACAAAACAAGAACCATATACTGGGGATAGCTGGTGAGGCAGGCTTACCTACTTTCCTCTTTGTTTCACTGCATGCATGCTTAACTAGGGTTTCTGGACATAGCTGCTGTTTACCACGCCTGTTATAGGCAGACAGACACAGCAACAGTGGAACCAGCTAGAGCAGAACCCCATACTTTTCAACCTCAAGTTTTTATTACACTGTCTACTGTGGACAAATTGCTGCAACCTAACTCTAAATGTCTGTGTTTCTTTATCTCTCCTTCTTCATCTTCCCAAAGCTGATGCTACTAAAAACACTTCTGGCTAGATAGATGACAAAGGAGGAAAGGTCTGAATGTCATGCAAAGACTGTATGAAAGGGAGCTTCTTTGTCATAACCTTGTTAACTAAGATATGTCTGTGCTTATATGGTGATTGCACTACTTTAGTCTTCCACTGAATACTGATACTGTGCAAGTAATTGAATATGTGCCAGTCTGTCTGCTTACTGACCCATTGTGTAGTGGGGAAAATCATGGTGATTCTCCAGTCTGAGGTGGTACATTGATGGCACTGATGCAAAGCTACACATCATCCAATAATGTGCAACAATATGGCTGGAAGTGGTTTGAGCTTTGAATGACAATCCTGGACACCAGGTTTCAATTCCCCATTCAGCCATGGAAACCTACTGGGTGGGAAATCCATGTTACATACTCTCAGCCCCAGAAAACTCCATGAGAGGTTTGCCTCAGGGTTGCCATGAACGAGAAATGACTTGAAGGTACACAACGGCAACAACAGCGGCTGGAAATCTGATGATAAGTCCCAACTAGAGTAGACCTACTGAATCAAATGGTGAATGTTTAGTGAGAACAGATAAATCCAATTAATTCAGTGGCTCAACTGTAGTCGGAACCAACAATAGGATTTAAGCTCATGTGAAATGGTTACACTTGCAGACATTTATACAACCATGGCTAGACAGATGACAAAGGGGGAAAGGTCTGAATGTATACATCTATTGCACAAAGGTCCAAAAAAGTGAAACCATATATGTAAAGGAACTTACACAGGTATACGTCACCAACCAGTGTGTTACTAATGTTTCATAGATTTTATATGACAACAGTCATTAAAAAAGAAAAATTGGGAATGTTACATATAAATGTTAGTATACAATATAAAATAATGGATCCAGCCTGATATAGTGGTTTGAGCATTAGTCTTGGATAGGACTCCAAGAGAAACTGTTGAAATTGAAAGTAACCATACTGAATGATAATCAAAAGGTTTTTACTGTGGAACATACATTTGTTATATGGCTTATATTCATTAATATAGATACCAACCACCATTGCAAACAGTCCTTGGGAATGAATAAGAAAGGAGGATTTACACCATATATATCCAAAGAAAAAGCACAGGCTGACCAAGACCAATCTGGTTGAACTGTCTCACTTAAGTATCTAGGGAATGGACATACCATTAATTTCTTACTACCATTATATCTAAATAGTTTTTTGTAGAACATTGTCCATTGATTGCCTACTAGCATGAATAGTTTTTTTGTATAATGTTGTGGTCTCAGAGCCTTATTTGTAGGTTTTGTATAAGCAGTAATAATCAATCATATCTTTATGTCTTTTGATCCTTCCCATGGGTAGTGGTCTTCTTAGATTTGAAGGCAGAGTGCTTCTAGTTTTTCTAGAAGGAATCGCCAAAACAACATATTAATGAGACAGTATGAAATCTAAAAGCCCTTCTACAGTAAAGGGAAATCGTAGGAAGAAAAATATTCTGACCCCTCCCTAAGGAAATAAGAGTGGAGTTAAAAAAGGAGAGAGAGACAGAAAGAGAAGAAATAAAGCTGAGCATTATTCATGTGTAATGGGGAATGGAATTATCACCATATATTGACTTAATTCAAATCGGTAGGAAAAGGAAATTTGTTGGACTTGACAGTGTTGAAAACAATAGCTTTGTTGAAACCTTCCCCACCACCACCACACACACACTTCTGAGAAAAAATGTGCAGTCACATATTTGCAAGGCTTATAGGACAAACGAAAATGTGCAAAAAAAGTGTACATAATTTGAAATGGGAGTGGTTAAAAGTATGCATTATTGTGGGAAAATGAGGACTTAGTCAAAGGGAAAATTTGGATTAATTGCACTGGTTGCCAATACATTGCCAGTCTGAATTCAAAGTGCTGGTGAAAACTTGTAGACAGCTTGGGGAAATGCTTCTCTCTATATATAGGCCTCCCCAAGGTCTACTGGAAAGACCCTCATTTGTGCCCCGCAGATAGGGGAAATATGTTGTGGGAAGACATGAGAGAGGGACTTCTCTGTGGTGGCACCTCAGCTGTGGAAAGTCCTCCCCTTGGAGGCTTCATTGACATCAAAATTTGTATCATTCTGGCACCAAGTCTTGGCTTTTTATTATTGAAGCTTTCAGGGCTAGTTAATTTTACGCAGGCTGCATACATTGGCTGCACTGTTTTAAATTGCCTTAACCAGTTTTAAATTGTCTGGTTTTTTTAACTGAAATATTTTTAATCTTTTAAATTTATTGTTATTTTTTATTGCTTTAAGTTGATTTTACTGTGAACCACCCTGAGAACTTCAGATATAGAGTGGGATATAAATATTTTAATAAATAAAATAAATGTCAGCTCTCAAATACTGTCAAGTATGAAATATTATTTCATGCAGACTCAAACGCTCCTCAGCTCCAACTCCAAGAATCAGCTTCCTGTGGCAGTGCTGTCAGCTAGGCAGTGAATCCACTCCTGGTTCGAGTGCAGACTTGAAAGGGGCTATCCAAAGTGTTCAATCTGATTCTCAAGACAAGTTCTTCACTTTGGATGCCTCCTTTCAAGTTCAGGCTAAAACTGGAGAAGATTCAACACCCCACCCACATAAATGCCTCCAGCTGCCTATGTGTCTGTTCAACTTAAAAGTGTTTCGTTGGAAATTTTCTTCTCTTTCCATCATATAGCCGACAGTTCTCAAACTGGCATCTTATTGTCTCTCTTTTACCACAAGAGCTTGGCTGTCCTGTCCCAGTGATGCTGCTTGTCTTACCTTGGGGGCTTTCTATTCTAATCCAAAGGCCCGAGGCAAATTTTTTGCATTCGGAACACAAGGGTAATGCATACAATGAACATTTAAAGGCGAAGGCCTCTGTGGCACAGTTCTATTTCCAAAGTGAGAGGGAGACAAGGAGAGACAGAGAAAGAGTCAATCTGCTTTTCCAGTAGGGCCCCTTCTTCATCTTTTCATTAGCTGAGCCTGATGACCGGCACATTTCTACTTGCTAATATGGGTTCCTAGGAACATTCCCTAAACAACCCTATGTGTTCTATTTTACAAGGCTTGGCTGGAAGAGACAACCATCTATTCAGATCAATCATCATCAAAGAACAGCAGTTTGATTGAGCCAGCATCTTCTCTTTCAGAGCAAACAAAGAAACAAACAAACAAATAAATAGGAACTCCTCTCTGTCCAAAAAAACCCCTCATTTTTTGTTGATGTTTAGATCCAGTGCCTAGCTTCTGATCCTCCTTTGTCTTTTGCCACCTGGTGGCAGCTTGGGGTCATTGCCATTGATTGCTCTATTAATACACAAGTTAGAGTGGTGCCGTAACTCAGCAAGAAAGTGTTTCTCTACTGCCTTCTTTGTACCCAGTCAATGCCAGAGAGTAAGCACTCTCTACAAATAAATGTGATGATGTTGTATCCACCAGAATCCCTATTCAGGGACTAGCAGAATATTCTCTTTTCAGCCAAGCCTGGTTGCGAGACAGAGAGATGATTTTCTGAACTTCACATGCCCAATTCTGTCTTGTTCATTCACTTCCAGCCTGAATTCAATGTGCTGGTGATGATAATGATGGCATTTAAAGCCCCAAATGATTTGGGACCTTGATAGTTGAATAGGTGCCTCTCCCTATATATACCTGCCCAAGATCTGAGATGTATCCAAGAGGCCCTTCTCTGCATCCCACAGGGGCAATATGAGGGGGGGGGACATGGGCAAGGGCTTTCTTGGCTGTGGCACCCCATTTGTGGGAAATCTGTCCCCTTGAAAGACACCAATATTGGTTTCTTTGTTGTATTAGGTCAAGATGTGAATGATACAATCATAGTGTTGGAAAAGATCACAAGGGGCATCAAGTCCAACCTCCTGCCATGCATGAATACACCATCAAAGGATTCATGGCAGATGGCCACCCAGCCTCTGTTTTAAAATATCCAAAGAAGGAGACTCTATTGCTCTCTGAGGCAGCATATTGCACTATCAAACTGCTCTTATTGTCAGGTACTTCTTCCTAATGTTTACATAGACTTTCTTTTCCTGTAGTTTGAAGCCATTGCTTCATGTCTTAGTCTCTGGGGCAGCAGGAAACAGGCTTGTCCCATCCTCTTTATGACATCCCTTCAAACAGTTAAGCATATCTGTCATGCCACTTCTTAACCTTCTTTCCTCCAGGCTAAATATACCCATTTCCCTAAACCACTCCTCATCGGGCATGGTTTCCACGCCTGTTATCCATTTTGGTCACCCTCCTCTGGGCACATTCCACCTTGTCAATATGTTTATTGAATTGTGGTGGCCAGAACTGGACACAATATTCCAGATGGGGTCTGTCCAAAGCAGGATAAAATGGGACTATTACTTCCCTCTAACTGATGCAGCCTAGAACTGTATTGACTGTTTTAGCTTCAGCATCACACTTGGCTTTTCATTGGGGCCTAATTTCCTTTCAAGGATGGGTGTAGTTTCGACTTTTTCAGCCTTTCAAAGCTCTTCTAATTTGTTTTAATTGTTTAATATATTTTTCACTTACTTAAATTCTATGCCTTCTAGTGAACAATTGGAATTTTAAAAACTCTTTATAGTGTTTTATCTGTTTGTTTTCCTGAGTTCTCATGATAAACGGGAGGATAATCAATCAATTCATCAATCATCCTCTACCATAAAACCATTAATGTCCTCTGGGAGACAGAAATGGGTTGGTGATGGTGTCAGTGGCTTCTATGCTTCTGCTGCTTGTTTCTTCTCTCCTTCTTTCAGCCATTTTCCTCCCTATCTACTTCCCACTCTTCCTTCTCTTTCTGAAATCTTGCTTTATCTTTCTTTTCAAGATCTACCCTCCTTTTCTAGAGTTTCTCCCTGCCACTCTTTTCCTTCTTACTGACTGGATCCAAAGATGTCATCCTTCCAGAGCTTACCTGTTTCAATTGAAACTCCAAGAACTGTAGTCCAAAAAGTAATTTGGACAGGCTTACCGCCCTTCCTCTTTCCTTTCCTGCTGTCTTAGTTGTATATTTCCATGTGGGATTCAAATGTCTAACAAGTTCTTGCACATCATGAAGGGTCCCCCCCCATAAACAAGATGCTTTATTTTTGTTACAAGAGCCAGCACGGTGTAGTGGTTCGAGTTTTGAACTAGGACTTCAGGAGACCTTGTAACCTTACTCATCTATGGAAATCTACTGGGTGACCCTGATCAAGTCACATTCTCTCAGCCTCAGAGGAAGGCAAGGACAAACCCCCTCTGAACCAAGAAAGACAGGTTTTCCTTAGCATTGCCGTACATTGGAAATAATTTGAAGGTACACAACAACAAAAAACAAGATGCAACTCATCAAAAGTCCTTCCAAAGTTTTAGTTTTCTCTTTGTTTGCTGCACCTTTGGCTCTATTCTCCCATGGGACCACACACACACACACTCCTTTTTCCCCTAACTGCTGTTGCCATATACCATTTTGTTTTCTGTTTTTTAATTTTTATTAGTTTTTAATAGCTCTTTTTGGTATTCTCTGCTTGAGTTGCTCTGAAACTAGTGGGATCAGCATATTTTTAAAATAAGTAAATAAATACATACTTGAACAAATGGGTCTATTTCCAAGCCATCAGCTATAACTGGTTTAATCAGCATCCTGAACTGGCAGCCCAGTCCATAGAATCTCCTTCCACAAGCTGATTTCCTTCTTTCTTCCTGGTGAGGCAACCATCTACATCTGCTCCCAAGATACTCCAATGGATAATCTGCTCTTTCACTTACTTTAATATCCACCAGCCACCTATTTATCTCCTTGACATGATTGAAATTGGCCAGGGCATCTCTCAGCAGACAGCACTGGTGAGTTATATACACACAGGGCTCTTCTCAGTGGAGGCAAAAGTTCACCTCCTAAAATGTAAAGCATGTTCCTGATTTTCTTAAGTGCTGACCTTCCACTTAAATCCAGGGCAAGCTCGTTCAGGGTGCTCCGAGCTCCCAATTGTGTGGCAATGAGTTCAACTTGCTATATTTAAAATGGTAACGGCTGTGTTCGCGCTTTTGGGAATGCTTCTTGGTCAAGGCAGGAGTGACCCAATGACCTTCAGATGTGTTGGACCACAACTCTTTTTACCACTTGTGGATGATAGCTGCTGTAGCTCAACATATTTGGAAGTTAACAGGTTGGGCAAGGCAGGTGTATTCTAACCTAGAAAAAAAAGAAGTATTTTCTCAGCGTGTAGCCTGATGCTTTGCATTTTTACTCAGAAGCAAAGGAAATGTTAGAAACTATGCCTTCTAGTGAACAAGTTCTAATGTTAACATCTGGAGGAGACCCCAGGACTTCTTTCAAACCTTCTCCCCAAGGGACAAATGGAAAGTTTTGCTCTCTTTGTTTACTGCAGCTATAAAATTCAGACTCACAGATACCTGGGTGTGTGAGTGCATCTACAAATACATTACAAGTAATGGCTTAGGCTTAATCTGTTTTCATTATATCTCTACCCATTAAAAAGCTGAGAGAATACATTATATATCATGTGATCAATAAAGCAAAATGACTTGCATTTCAATATTTAGAATTTATTCCAACCCAAGGCCATAAAATATTTTGCAACTTCAGATTTTAAAATCATGATCTGACAATTCCCGTGCAACTTGCATCGTAAAGTGTTTTGTACCTCAATGAAAAGTTTAATCTCTTGCAAGCACTCGGAGAAAAGAAATTCTAATCCTTCCATGCTCATAAAAAGCAGTTTTGTAATCCAATAGTGGGCTTAGTGAAGCCACTGTTTTGCTTTCTTCCTGCATGCATTGAATGAGTTGTGGGATATTTTGTAATCCCATTGCCCCACCTCTGACTCTATGAAAGGGACTGACCTCAGGTGTGGGGATTTCAGAGGTGGACAACATTTCAGAGAGGGGCAGGATCTGGATCTAGCCAGACTTGGTGGGAAGATCTTACAGGTTGCATCTGGCTCACTGGGCCTAGAGCTTTGATCAATCATTCATTTTGCAAAGGAGTATGCTATGTTTGGGGCAAGTGGGAACAACGGAGGAAGGGGTCACAGCAGTAGTGGTCTTCTGCTTCAACCTATGTATATTCCCTACCTATGTATATTCATTCTCCATTTAATAAAGAGCTGAAACGGAGTATGGAATAAAACAGATACGTTTTAAAACTCCTTTCACTGTACCTTTCAATATCTGTCTGTCTCCTCTCTTGGCAATGTAACATCTATCTTCATCCACGTGAAAAAAAAACAAATATGCATGGCTATGGAATGCAGCAAAGATGTGATCAGATTCCTTCTGGCACACTTTTGAATGTCTTCTCCCTTGGTAGTGTAACATTGGTCATCATCCACATGAAGATAGAAGTAAGTAGGGCTATGGAAGGCAGCAAATATGTTATCCATACTTTTCCACCACACCCTTTGAATGTCTGTCTTCTCCTTTGGCCATTTTATATCTGTTCTCAGCCACATGAATACATAGTTGGGCAGGACTGTGGAATAAAGCAAACATGTGACTGAATAGTTGCCACCACACTTTTGAAAGTTTATCTGTCTTTTTCCCTGGAATGTTATGTCTGCCTTCATCCACATGAACTCTGCATGTTGAAAAGCTGACACAATGCTAATTCCTCTCACAGTAAACTCAGGTGGCGAATACCAATAGAAATGGAGCCAAAACAGGACTAGTGAGAAACAAGATGAAGTTTCCGGAGTGCTTAGGGGAACTCTAATGTTTGCAAAAATGGAATATCTAAGGGGGCAGCCACTGTGTCACAGTCAGTCCAATCAGTAGTCACGAAATACTGAACAGCAGTTGGAAAAGAGAAATGGATATAAATCTCCTTAAGGGTTGGGATGTAGATTTTTATAAAACTTAGTCTTGCCTTTTTACCCTTTTTCTCCTCGGTGCAAGAAAGCTAATGAAAACAGCACAGTTTTTGGAGGTAATTTGTAGTTTGGAACTTATTCTATGCAAAAAACAAACAGACAGGCAAACAACAACAACAACTGTGTGCTTTTTCTCCACCAAAACCTTTATGTTTTCTGTATAGGGAGCTTGTTTTCTGCACAGAAAATATTTATTTCTTTCATTTATATCCTGTCTTTCTTTCAATAATGAGTCTTAAGGCAGCTAACAAAAATATCATTTTCTACACACACACAAACTACACACATTTTTAACACAGCATAAATCCTGAACTGCAAAGATTCTTGCTTGCCTGGGATTTTCCTAATCAGATTGTCCCAATACTCAACAAATCTGTTATTTCAACCAATTTTTATTTTAATGATTTGAACAGTGCCCTTAATTCTGTATCAGCTACTTCATAACTTGTCCTGGTCTGACTCCCCCCTCCGAACCTGATGGAAATATCATTTATCCATGTTCCAATCACTGGCAGAATGGACTTCCTTCTCCCCATGCAGCTGATGCCCAGTCAATTAAGTTGGGCAGAGTTACGATTTGTGGCAATAAATGTCACAATGTGAATATGTAGCAAGTATGGATGAGTGAGTCTTGCTAACTGTTTTGTATTCACCATTGATACTTAGGTACTATTTTGACATTATTGCCAGAATTATATCCTCCTACACTTTCTTCACCAGGTATCAGCTACATGGGGGAAAAGAGATCCATTCTGCCACTGACTGGAGCACAGTTGAATGCTGTTTCTGTCAAGACTGGGGAGATCAGTCCAGGAAAAACTACTCAGTTAAGTAACTGATAAAGAATTCCAGCCATTTATCTCCACCCAGGAGGTAGGAATGGCATTCCTCATTCAGCATGACTTGTTTTCACTTAGAGGGGCTTTGAAAAGAAGTTCAGGACATCACTTGGAAAATTGACTGGAGGATCTAGGAGATGTAGTTCAAAAAAGTAATTTTTCTAAACTTTTGTTGGAGAAAATGATATGCATAGTGGCAGCTAGCGGTTTCTATGTCAGTGAGGAGATAAATCCACTTCAGGATTTAGTCTGAACTTTAAAGGAGCTATTCAAGGGGATGAATATCTTTGGGTGATAAGTTTCAGCACATTGGATAGCTCCTTTAGGAGTAAAACCAAGATTGGATTAATTGTTCCACTGACTTGAAAACCACCAGTCACCATTGGATATACAACCACACTTTCTTTAAATGAAACAGGCAACGCTATTTCCTGAATCAAGAACACCTAAGTAGGAGTTTGAGAAACGGGCAGAAGACTGTTTCTACTGCAGGAAAAAAATATGGAAAAGTGTATGAATATGGAAGTTTCCATTCTTCTGCCTTAAGGAATGACAGCCGTTTCTCTCTGATATTTCCAGTGGCAATGCTGCCCAGATGGCATCAGCTTATCTACTGGACAGCACTTGTACGTAAACCAATGCTTACAACTCGTGGTACTGGCAGGGGCAACCAGAATGAAGGCCAATGTTTATGCATGCCATTGTTGAACTTCAAAGCTGTACCCTCCAGCATACACTACAAACCCATCTCCGGCACAGCAGGGACAATTATACACGAGTGCTAAGCTTCCCTTTCTGGAGGGAAAACTGGGAGAACAGGGCTCATTAAAATGAATGAGCACCTGTTGCCAGTAGAATGAGAAGGTTGGCAAAAAAATGGAAGTTCTTTTGTACATGCTTCAGCAAAGTGGACCATGCCTATTTCCAAAGCATACAAATGAGAACAGTTTTTGAAATCCTATTAAACCAAATCATGCACCAAAAATATATATTCAAAGGTCTCAGATGTATTAGAGGGAAAACAGGTTTTGTTAGGTACCTTCAGGTCAACTCCAACTTATGACAACCCCCTCATAGCATTTTCTTTGCAAGGTTTATTCAGAAGAATCTTACTTTGCCATTCCTCTGAGGCTGAGAGAGTATCTTGCCCAAGGTCACCTACTGGGTTTCCATGGCCAAGCAGGCATTTGAACCCCGTCTCCCACAGTTCTACTCCTGGGATTTGGGATTAATCAAATAGTTAGAACTTGGAAACAGAAACCAGAATTCAAGATCAGACTTATAGATGTGCAACCTGGAGCTGCACATTTTTAGTGAATCTGTATTCATAGTCCCATGAAAACTGGAGGAAGGAATATCAGCAATTTAAGATATGCAGATGATACCATAGTACTAGAAGAAAATAGCAAAGACTTGCAATATCTACTAAAGAATGTCAAAGATGAAAGTGCAAAGGCAGGTTTCCCGTTTGTTACTATGGTTATCTGGCCCAAGCCCAAGGTCTACAATTTCATATCGTTTATGTTTAATATTTCCACATGGCACTCCATAAAATGAACTCCACGTGTCTGATTGGGTCACGGAAAGCCTGTGTAGATGGGCATGGCCTTAATTATGCAGGCTAGGTCTAGGCCAGTAAACAACTATCTGTTGTACAGCCAGTAGTGCCCCCCAGACACAGCTGATCATTAAGCAAATGCAAGGGCTCTCAGCCCCAAACTGCTTGGTCTATACAAACACTAAGTGCTCCTCATCTACATACTGTTCTAACAATTGGCAGTGCTGGCCAAATCTCATCAATTTTGACCGTTTGGAGGCTTTGTCTCCACTAAAAACCCTATTGTTCTCCTTGGGAGAGGGCTAGCCTCCAGGTACAATCTTCCCTATAAAAACCCCAAGTTTGGGCTCCTTGTTGGAACGCTTGTGCCTTGCATTCCAAACTGCTGCCGCTCTGTTCAGCGAGCCTCCCTTCAGCCTCCACGTGCTGGGAAACCACGAACCCAAGCCTCAATCTCTATCTTCTCTTTTACCAGACTGCAGGATCAGGTGGAGTATCACCCCAGAAACCCTCTGAAAACCCCTATCAATTTTCCTCACATTCTGCTTCTATAGTTTTTGGATGAGCGTGTGAGTGCGTGTGTCATTGTTTGCTTAATTAAGGAAAGTTTAATAAAATCTTTTAATTGAACAACTTGCCTAGTTCTTGTCGCAGCCTGACCCTGTAAACATAGGGTTAAAGATCTTGCTATGTTACCCTGCCTTTTGTATTGCTAGCTTGTGCTCCTTGCTAATTCCCCCAACTTAGTGATATTTGGAGTGCACTTAGGTGTCCCTCCCGGGACCCCCAGAAATCAGGGTAACAAATTAACATTAAGAAAACAGATGATTTACAAAATTTTGAAAAAGATGATGAAGATATTGAAATAGTTCAAGATTTTTTCCATACCTTGGGCTCAGTCATCTATCATAATGGATAGTGCAATCAAGAAATCAGAAGAAGGCCAGGACTTGGGAGGGCAACTATGAAGAAACTAGATAAGATCCTGAAGTACAAAGAGATATCATTGAATACTATAGTATGGCTTTGTACTTCCAGTGTCTATGTATGGTTGTGAAAGTTGGATATTGAAGAAAGTTGATAGGAAGAAAATCAACTCCTTTAACATGTGGTGCTGGAGAAGAGTTTTATTGATACCCTGGACTGCTAAAAAGATGAATGAATGGGTCTTAGAGCAAATCCAGCCTGATTTCTCCCTAGAAGCTATGACGACTAAATTGAGGAAGTTGTACTTTGATGCTATCAAGAGAAGACATGACTCACTAGCAAAGATAATAATGCTTGGTAAGATAGAAGATAGTAGGAAAAGAGAAAGACTGCATTACAGATGGATAGACTCAATCAAGGAAGACATATCCCTTAATCTGCAATACCAGCAGATGGCTGGATGGCCCTATGTCAGGAGTGCTTTGATGTGTTTTCCTGTATGGCAGGGGGTTGGACTGGATGGCCCCTCAGGTCTCTTCCAACTCTATCATTCTGTGATTCTATGATTCTACCTGAAGAAAGGGGGTTGATGTGACTTAGAGGTCTCCCATTCATAGGTTCACCATAAGTTGAAGTCAACTTGACAGCAGATAACGACATATGCTTCTCCCAACCCCACATATATATTAAATGACAGTAGTGTGAGAACATTCAGGAAGTAAAAAGGCATATATGTGAAAATAAGTTCTGATCTAAACATGCATCAAGGCTTGTTGTTATTGCTGTGTGCCTTCAAGTCATTTCTGACTTATGGTGATCTTCAGGAGACTCTATCACAGGATTTTCATAGAATCATAGAAATGTAGAGTTGGAAGAGACTACAGGGGCCATCCAGTCCAACCCCCTGCCATGCAGGAACACCCTCAAAGCAATCCCGACAGATGACCATCAAGCCTCTGCTTAAAAACCTCCAAGGAAGGAGACTCCACTACACTCCGAGGCAGCAGATTCCACTGCCGGACAGCCCTGACTGTCAGGAAGTTCTTCCTGAGGTTCAGGTGGAATCTCCTTTCCTGCAGCTTGAATCCATTGCTCCTTGTCCTGGTCTCTGGAGCAGCTGAAAACAAGCCCTCTCCTTCTTCTACATGGCATCTCTTCAAATATTTAAACATGGTTATCATGTCCCCTCTTAACCCTCTCTTCTGCAAACTAAACATCCCCAGCTCTCTAAGTCTATCCCCATAGTGCATGGCTTCCAGGCCTCTCACCATTTTGGTCTCCCTCCTCTGGACTTTCTCCAGCTTGTCAATATCCTTCTTGAATTGGGCTGCCCAGAACTGGACACAGTATTCAAGATGGGGTCTAACCAAAGCAAAGTCTGTTCAGAAGGGAGTTGCCTTTGCCTTCCTCTGGGGCTGAGGGAGTATGACTTGCCCAGTGGGTTTCCATGCCTGAGCAGGGGTTCAAATCCCGGTCTCTACCAAGGCAGTGATGCTCAATTTGTACTGGAACTCTCAAAGATCAAATTCATCCAATATCCCACAAGATAAAACTTCTGCAACATCGGTTTCTTAGCTTTGGAGTGCCATGCTTATCTCCTTCACTCCAGCACTACAAGTCCCTCCATTGTATAGTAATGCTTGTTAGAGCATTTGGAGGAAGCCCTGGTAGATGCTAATGTTGACATCTATATCAGGCATTTTCAGTGACTGGAGGATGGCAAATCCACTTTCAGTTTTAGTGTTCTGGATTACACAGGAGTCTTGTGAGTATGAGGCTCTACTATTGGGGAACATGAGAGATCTCATAAACAGAGTTGTCTCACCAGCAGAGTAATTAGTGTTCCCAATCAGAAAGTGAGCAGTTGTTGTTGTTCATTTGTATTTCACCTTTCTCTCAATAATGAGGCTCAGAGTAACTAACAGATTAAAACTATGCAAAACCTTCCATAAAAGTATAAATATAAAAGTTATGTTACACCAAATGAACAATTTATAAAGTTAAAAACATGTAGCATTACAAATATTAGAATTCATTAAAAGATTACATACCAGCCTTAAAAACAGCTCTATACAGCATTAAAAAAACCCACCAGACAATTCCTTAAAGCCCAATAGCATGAAAATGTTTTAACTTGCTCAGGAAAAGAGAGCAAGGATGGGTCCATAAGACTGTCCCATTCCAAAAATGTCTGGCAGAGAAACAAAACAATAATAATCTGCAGTAGGTTTTCTAACAAGCTTTAAAATTTTTATAGGGTCTCATGGCAAGAGGCTATGAAACATACGCTCTTAAACATGGAAGAGAGAGAACTGCAGACTATAACATGGAGGCTGAACAAACTGAGGCCATTTCTCCACTACACTGGTATAGTGCTGTTATTCCACTTTCAACATCCTGTGGAATTCTGGGGTTTGTAATTTACTGAGGCCAAAGAGCTCTTTAGTTGAGAATTCTAAATGCCCCTCCCTAAACTGCAAATCTCAGGATTCCATAGGATGTTGAAAGTGGAATAATAGCAATATAACAGTGTAGTGCAGAGATGACCTCAAAGTAACTGAGAAAAGGTGTGGCTAAGTCCAACAAACAGGAAATGACATGAGCACCTGCTATGTGTAGATAGACAACTACTGAAGAAAGGCATGCTGTTACAACTTTCAATATCTATCCCTTCAGAGATTCCAAACCCGGAGATCTCCTGAACTGCTTAGAGCACCTTTGGGAGAGGAGATCAAGTGTGGGTTTATCACACCGCCCCCACAACAGTGGATCTACCAACCATCCTGATTAGGTGTTATATCTCCTCATTTCTCTGCTGTGATGTATCCCTCAAACAATTTTGGTGTTGTATGTTTTAATGATTATTATCATAGAAGACTGATCTGCTATGTGCCGGTTAAAGTGGAAGGCCAGGGTATAAATATTTTAATAAATATAGCATCAATAATAAAATAAATGTATGCCTTTGCTTTACCACAAGTAGATGTGATTTTTAAAAATGGATAGAAGTCCAGATTGCAACCTAGGTAGAATTTACATTTAATAATTACATTTTGGAAATCCATTGACATTTACCTTGATTAAAGTTAGGGACATATGTGTGTGAATTCCTGTTGCATTTAAAAAATCTGGAACTATACTTGGAAATGGGTGCTGTGCACACAATTTATCTTCCAGACCCTGCTTTTGGGAGTTGCATTTTATTTCAGGAATTCTAATAATTTTGCCAATCATAAATCAAAGGGATTAGTTATCTTTTTTTCCCAATCATGCCATTCCTCAGATGGGAGCATATGCTTTCCCCATGAAATAGGTATACTGGGCACTATATTTATTACAGACTTCACATAATGAGAACAAACTTGATTTAACTATGCAAAGGAGTTACTCAATGAAAACTTTGATCAAAGATTACTAACGTTGTACAGACAGTTTTGAAATGCAGGGATTCAGTGTGACAATCACCATGTCCCTGTCCCCACTATGATCCAATAATGGAAGGTAGCTTGGTTCTGGTAGTTTTTATCATCACCAGGAGCAGATATTTTGTTAAACTAATAGGTTCTAATTATCTGTTCAAGACCATGACACTCCTGTTTGCATTAAAACAAAGACTATTCATAATAATAGATTATTTCTAGAAAAAGGTTATCCCCATATCCTACTACTTGTTAAATTCAAAGGCAGCAGGTGAAGCTGGAGGGAAGCTACATGACACCAATATTGGGCTGTTACTGGAGGTGAGGGGACAAAATGACAACATTGTCTCACATAAGAATTACCCCCATGAAGTTTTCCTTCAGTCCCCAGGTTTTTTTTTACTATTGTAAGGAGTGAGAAATAGAGAATTCTTCACACCTAGTATTGCTGTGTTCATATTCCCTTGGTAACTTTGCCTGCTCCTTATCTTTGGATGCCTAAACTGTATTTCTAAGTATGGTTAACTAAGTCCCTTTCCATACTACACTGTTATAGTGCTATTATTCCAGTTTCAACATCCTATGGAATCTTGGGGTTTGCAGTTTAGGGAGGGGCCTTTCCCAGGACTAGAATTCTGATACATAATTGATGTTACTGAAACTTCTGGTTAACAATGAACAATGAACCCTGTATCAAATGTGCATTCTTTCAGCAGTGAAGTGTAAGAAATACTATTACAATGAGTGTTGGGAACCCAAGCTAAGAACCTAGGCATTTGCCAAGTAATGTCAGCATAATTTTAAGTAGGGCAAGGGATTAACAACCAGAACCACCTTTAAAGTTGACTTGAATTCAAAATGGAGGACTTTAGTTAAGCAAATACAAAAAGGGTTTCTTTAGCTTAGACATTTAAGCAGGCAATACCCTCTGTGAATTAAACTGGCCAAGGCACTGAATCTCCTAACAGCCCTGCAGAGCAGAGCAGGGACAAAGATGGGAAACACTGTGCGTTTTGTCTATACTCTTTTACGGCTAACGAAGTCAGTCCCAGATCCATTTCCCAAACTGTCTGTATCTCTATAGGATTGTTAAATGTCTCCTCTAAGATCCATTTAAATATTAATGAGACTAATCCTTTGGGTAAATCAGATTTATTTGGGCAAATCTTCTCAAACTCTGTAAGGGGATGTATGTTCTTATGGTCCTTGCTTAATTTGCTGGGAAAGGATAGTTTTGCATGATTTGAAGCCATTTTGGAGTTTCCTTTAGAAGTTTATTTATTTCTCAATAGTATTGTTGTAATTGGTTTCCCATTGTTAAACAAATCTGTTATTCGGTCTCTTCTCTTGTCCTACCATAATTTCACTCTGATCAGTTTACTACCTTCTATAAATCTGGATGGATCAGAATAGACAGTGGGGAAGGTGGGCCTAGAATTCGCATCCCAGAGTGCCAGGTTGTTAAAGAATCTGAAGAAAAGAGATTTCGCATTTGGGTGATTGGCTTTTTATTTAGTGAGAAATATAATGCAGCCTCATCTTGAGGTGTACTTATTTTCATTATTATCCACTGGGTACATTTGTAGAGTCTGCTTAAGTTGAAATACCACTAGATATAAATTTAACTTTGGAATTGACACGTATCCACTGTTCAAAGTCTGTGAGTATTTTGTTATTATATTAAATCTGATTCTTTCCACAGTAATTGTTTTTTGTTTGTTTGTTTTTGTCATTTTTGTTTGTTTTTGTTCTTCTGGGGAAAAGGGGAATGTTTGAAACAAATAATTAAATCTAGGTATTATGAACATTTTGATAAGGGCTATCCTTTCTAAAACAATAAAATTAAGGGATTTCCACAGTATATTTATTGACCCAATGAAGGAGGGTTTTTAAACAGCTTCTATGAAGTAATCGCTTCAATTTTGGAGTAATTATAATGCCAATACAGCTAAATTCTAATTAGGAAATCTGAGATAATTTTTGCTATCATTTATTTCATGAGGGGAATGTAAACCATGAGTTCTGTTATCTAGGACTGCTAGGGCATGTTGTTTTCTCCTGCTTCAGAGGTAGGACAATGGCTTCAAACTCCATGAAAAGAGATTCCACCAAAACATTAGGAAGAACTTCCTGACAGCAACAGCAGTCTGACAGTGGAATATGCTGCCGCAAAGTATGGTAGGGTATGGGAGAGTCTCCTTCTTTGGAGGTTTTTAAACAGAAGCTGGACATTCATCTGTTGGGAGTGTTTTGAGCGTGTATTCCTGCCTTGCAGTCTCTTTCAGCTCTACGTTTCTGTAATTCTGTGACAGGCAGTCTAATAATTCCAACTAATAAGTTGAAAGTAAACTAACTGAACAATCATTACAATTTTGGAAGGGGAATGGAACTTCCTAAAGGGAATGAAAGTGGTTATATCTCTAATGGTCCCAGTGGTAGGTAGCACTTATGATTTAATTGTAGAATAGATTAAGTTTAAGAATATATGGTATATAGCGGTTTGTTAGTATATGTTTATTACATATTGGGTATTGTGTTATTTGTTTTGCAATGTCATGTATTGTTATGTTGTTTAAATAATAATAAAATTTTTTTAAAAAAGGCTCATGGGCTCCACCTTGGCTTTGTGATATTTGGGATGGGGTGATTATTTGAACATTTAAAAAAATGTTCGGAAGAGATGTTCCTTCAGTTTCAGAAAATCCTGATGAGAAAAATCTCAGAATGACAATAATGGCTGCAGCTTGAGGCCCATAAATCTGCATGTAGTTTTCTTTATTTTCTGCACAAAAAAGGTTAATTTTCTCTGCAAAAGCCATATGTATTATGTATAGTGTAAGTCCCCAATGACAGCATTTTCTAGCAGAAAATAGTAATTATTTCCTGTGCAAAAAAAGCCCTGTAACAATTCCCTGGGAAATTTTCTCCTTTTTAGTTAGGGCAAGGTGATTGTCACTCACCTCTACCTGTTAAGATTCAATACTTTCTTGAATAAGGAAGAAGGGGGATTTAAAGGTCAGGAAAGAACAGATGATTGGTCTCAACTTGGGAGGGTGCCCTGGTATAGCCCAACCCAGGAAATTGGTCTGTTGAGGGTGATATCTTGTTCAGTGTGGAAACCTCAATGGACAGCATCTGTGAAGAATGATTCCTTCAGTAAGCTAAAAGACATGAACTAACTTAGCCTTTGCTGTGGGTTTTATTGCTGCATCCTGCTTAATATCTTCCTATGATCTATAGATCATTGTTTTGCTGCACCTGTGACTATATTCCATTTTGAATATACTTGAGCCTGAGTTGGCTTGGGGAACTGAGTGGATTGTTACAAAAACCACATGCAAATTTTGCACAAAATAAGTCCTGATCTGTGAATAGTTTTCCAAAATGTTCCAGATTTGGAAACTTCTTGCAATGGAAAAAAAAAAAAAGGCAAGAGTTACTCGTTGCTTCCTTCATGAACTAATTTAGTGAAGCATGGCATCCCTAACAATACTGGAGGACAGCATCTTGCAGCAGTTGTGACAGTGGCAAATTCGTTCATTGACACCAAAGTCCAGCAGGGATTGTGACCGTTAGTATTACTTTAGTTGCCCATGGGTTCTCAGTGATCCAATGTGACTCTGTTTCTCCAGAAGGTTGCCCACCTTTACCCTAGCGAATATTTCAAAATGTACTTGGAAACTCACAGAATCAGGCAAAGTTGTAGATTCTGGTCCCAGTAGCTCCCAACAGCAAATGTTTCTTGCCACCTACAACTGCCATTTAATCACAGTTTGATAACTTTTTTTTCCTTGAAAATATTCTTATATGTTGGAGAATCTCCACCCAACCCTGGAACGTCAAGAGTTTCACTGAAATCCGTGCCACCATTTTGCCACTCACAAATACCATGAAGTATTTTTGAGTTCATTTTCCCTCTGTTCTTCACCTCTGTTTGAAAGTACATTCAAAGTGAAAATAGATCCCCATTTATATATGAAATATATTTACATAAAGACAACCCAGGGGGAAAGTCATGTGAAGATACTGAAGAAATTGAATGGTTGATAGATGGTTGATAGATTGTTTGTTTGAATATGTTCATATATTCATGATTGTAGAGACTTTCCTTGTTTCTTAGTTTGTTTTATAAACTGTAATTATACGCACACACACACATACATATAGATACATATGTACATAGATACGTACATATCTATCTATCTATAGAAAGTACATTCCTATACTGCACCTTCCATTTCAGTGGTAATAAAAAATGATGATGATGATGACGACGACAACGACAGTGACTAATCATCATTATGTCATTGTCTTATGCATTCAGGTTTGGTCAATTATCATTTATTTCCTCACCTTATCATGTTTTTCCCTTGTGCACATCTAGATCTTTTTTTCCTCTGCTTGATCTTACGTCCTCTCTCATTTTTAGACACATGCAGATACATTAGCTCACCCCCTATTCATGTACATCTCTATTGCTTTGATGGCTCCTTTTAGGTGACAATTTATTATTTTGGACTCCTGTGGCTCCTGCTAGGTGGCTGTCCAAATGACAGCCATACATTCACTCTGGCAGCACTAAAGTGCTTTTATCATTTCATAAACTGAAGCCTTCTCCCTGCTGCAGTTAATATTGTCCACTGCAACATGTCAAAGACCTTGACTATTAGGGATGCATGCAGTTTGGGTGTATGTCTAAGTTGTCTATGTGTCTGATTTGTGGGTGTGTGCATTTCCTTGGCTGCCAAGCAATAAACATGAACTTGGTGCATTTTATTTTCTGAAATCCACACACGTCAGGAATGTTACATGGATTAGAACCATAGAATCTTAGAACTGAAAGGGATGACAAAGGGCCATCTAGTCCCACTCTCTGCTATGTGGGAATATGCAACTAAAGCACTAATGAAGGCTGTTACCATACTCTACACCCCACCTCCCAATCCTGCAGGATGTGCTATTTTCATAATTGAGCATATTTATGGCTAGAAAATATAATCAAAGGCATGCTAACCAGACAAACACATTGCTGACCTCAGACATGTTCAGGTCAAAAGTTCAGAGAGGATTGTGGGAGAGAATGAGTTTGTGATAATCCTTTCAGCACCTCAGGCTCTGTGCACACTCAAATTCAATGGAGGGCAAAACTGCCCAGGTAAAGCAATCAAGGACTATTAATGAGGAAGAGCACACAAGCTAGGAGAGGCTGCAGCAGTTTGCATCTGCCTAAGCCTACTGGGAAAGCAAAGTTTCCTCCTCTTCTACCTCTGGCTAAGTTAACTGAGTGCAATAGCTGCATTTAAACTCAGTTTTCAGCAATCGAAGTAAGCTGAGGACAAAGGGGGAAAGTGGGAGGAGGAGAGAGAAATTGGGACTTTTGAAAGCAAATGAAAAAGTGGGATGACAGAGGATTAGATGAGATTGTCACTTCAAAATCAGGAAAATGGTATATTATGTTATGTTATGTATGTTATGATATCT
This sequence comes from Ctenosaura bakeri, assembly GCA_948474755.1. Taxonomy (NCBI): domain Eukaryota; kingdom Metazoa; phylum Chordata; class Lepidosauria; order Squamata; family Iguanidae; genus Ctenosaura; species Ctenosaura bakeri. The sequence continues at coordinate 61,480 of CAOLHI010004721.1, forward strand.
TAAGAGAGTGGAATCTGAGTAGTACTTACTGGATGTAAACTATGACTGCAGCAATCTAGTCAGTCTGACAAAGTACACAAAGCATGTGTAAATCAGTACAGAGGAGCTCCAATTCTTGCACAGCAATGCAACAAAGATTTCATTCACAACAATCATAACTTAACAAAGATCTCTTTTTAGACCCAAACTCCCAGAATCCCCCAGGTAGAATGTCCAATGGAAAAGCTCACTAAGGTATCCAGAAATCTGTAATTCAGAAAAAGAACTTTTCCAATTCAGACAATTAGTCATATATTATTATTCCTACACTGTCTGTAAGCCTGAGGTCAGGGAATTCTTTTGCTGTTTTTTTAATTGTAAACCACCATGTACCATGAATGTGCTATGTAAATAAATGATAATGATAATAATATATTCATAGAAATCAGGCAATTTTTTTCTTTCTTTTCCTTCAGTTTGACTTGTGGAAGAAAAAAAAACTTAGGGAAAGAATTGAAAGGAACATAAACTAAAGAATAATGGGGTGTATATATGTACACATACATATGCCACATTCAGGTCGAGAGTCACAGATGATTGAAAGTCCATTAATGTAAAGAAGATTAAATCTGGAAAAGAAAGTGAAGCCATATGAATAGTAACAGAATGGGTGTTCAATATATCTTTTTTTTTTACTGTAAGCCTGTTGAATTTTGATTTTTATCATTCAATACTGTGTGTAAAAGACAAGACAGGGAATTGCAGTAAGAAATAACCCTGTCGCAAGACATCATATAATGTGTAACATTTATTAATCCCAGTGATAGTCATTATGCTTGTTTTGTTATTATGTTTTCCCCCTTATGTTTACAAATACAGTTTCACACATACACAAAAATTTAAAAAATGCTGTGATAAGAGGAGAAACTTATCTAGTTGCAAAGAAGTTCTGGGACCTGAAATGGCAGCCAGTCCATTAGGCTGCGGAACTCAAGGGAATAGAGTAGGCTTAGGGATGTAAATAAGATTTTTTTAAAAAAATTCAGAAACACATTTAAAAAACATATTTTAGAGTTTCAAGAAATGCTGATGTGAAGGATCATAGACTGGTGAGAACTTCTACAGTCTGGGACTTATTCTGAACAAAGTTTGAATAAAGGTGTTTTGTAAGGAAAACAGCATTTCTTGTGCAGAAAGCATTATTTCTATGCAGAAATATTCACATGCAATCACATGTGAACAGTTACATGCAAGTTTCACATAGAATATGTCCCAAATTGCAAATAGCCTTTGACAACTGCATGGTTTTCTAATGCTTTCTCACAATCGCATGCAAGTTGCTAATAATAGTCATTGCTTTCTTCTAGAATAAATTTAATGAAGAATTATATCCCTAAATAGGCTACTCCATTGCCTCCGAAAGAGTGCATCTGTATGTAGCATCTAGCTCACTATAGGCACTTCTTACTCAAGGAAGTAAATAGTTATGGGTAACTTTCAACCCAGATCAACTCTTGATGGGAAAAAAAAAGTCCATTAAGTTAAAAAAAGTCATTGACATTTATCTAACTTGTTAGGCAGTGTCTTTATATGGAGAATTATCAGGTGCTAAAATTTTGGGGCAGAAGCAGTAGTGTAGCTACGGAATGGTGGTGGAATGTGGTCCTTGTTCCTCCACATGAAAATTCTGCCCCCAGTGAAATTTTCCTTGATTGCCCAAATATTTAGCGTTGCAGTACTGAAAATTGTTCATGCCTAGAACATGTTCACATTGAAACAGGTGGTGTTTCTCCACCCTTATCTCTTAGACTGAGAGACTGAGGGTCCTTGCCACTTGTCAGCTACTCTGGATTCTGTCTGGGATCACCTTTATCAGCTTCTTGTCACCTGAGTGCCCAACTTGTGAGGGTGGTTAAACCAGACAGGCCAGGTTATGATCAATATTTCACTGAAGAATTCTCAAATATGAGAATTTCAGGATATTTGCATGGGAAATCAGCAGTCTCTTTTGGTACTATTAAACTGTTTATTCTAAACATTCATGAAGATATAAACATATGTGTTCCCTTTACGAAGACACACAGATATGGCCATGTCTGGACTCTTAGCTTCATTATATAACATTATATGGCACCTAAGACAATATCATTGCATTACAGGATACAACCATTAGAATGTTGTGTTTTCACAAGGACTTTCATAAGAGTTGAACCTTGACCTCTCCGCATCTCTTTAGCAGGCTTGGTTATAATCAACACATTTAAGAATATCATCCCTCTAAGCCATTTAATATAACCTTTTCTCCATCACCACCACCATCATCACATTCTTCCCTGTTTTCATAGTTACCCACAGTTTTCCTATTTTCATACTTTCTCTGCTAAGGCATTATACAGCCCTTTCCTAAAGGTTTTTACATTCAAACAATCCTGTCCTTTATATCATAACCATCACAACATTATAACTTAGCCAATTATGTATACATTCTCATCTGTTTGAGAAATTATATATCTTGGACAGCTTCTGTGACTACACAGGCATTCAAGGGTGAATATCCTCGAGCATCGTTAAATCTCTTAACTGCATCTGCTACTATGAACATGTTAATGGGTCTTCATTATAAGCATAATGGGACATACATCTCTATTTTACTTCTATGTTAGAAGAACCTTACCACTACCACCATAACTCAGCAAATTAGGACAGCATGTCAGCATCAAATATAGGAGTATCAGCTCAGCTGTCTGTCAGACAGCATCTTTGGCAATGAAGGCACATGAAGACAGCTTGATTTATGGCTGTAATTTAGCTCTTTTTATACTTTTCTTATGACCACTCAGCTTATCAGATCTCTAATTAGAAGCCAGGATTTAACTGTGTGTTCAGTATGCTAGATATTTTTACCTAGTGATCACTTTGCCATTAGAAATCTTCCCATTATGTCCTGATGTTCTTATGCCTTATGTTCCATAGGATAGCAGGTTATATTCTAAACTTTAATGCTATGTGAGCAGGCCGGGAAGTTGATAGCTGAATATGTCAGGCCTATGAAAACATTCCCTTGGTAACTTCACTTGTTTTGTTACCCTGAGTTTTGGGGGGTCCCGGGAGGGGCGCCCAGATTGCCAAATAAAATACCAAATTGGGGAGAATTAGCTTGAACACTGTATTGGCTAACGAGAGGCAGGGTAACTTTGCAAGGATCTTAAAACCCAATGTCTACGGCTTCAGGTCAGGGAATAGGCACACAAGTTTCAAAGTAACCAAAAATAACAGTTTATTGAAAAACAACAGAAAATAAATAACACACGCGTACTAACTAACTAGGAAAAGAGAAGGGGAGAGCGTAAGGGTAGGTAATGCGACACCTGGTCTCGTTGTCCTGGAGAAATGGAGAGATGGGGTTCAGACGAGGAAAGCTCAGCGTGCCTGGCTGACGGGAGTTTCCTTAGAAGGCCAGCAGCAGGGCAGGATAGCAATCCAAGGTAGTCTGAAGACCGTTTGAAAGTGAGGGGTTTTTATAGGGGAGTATGTACCTCTTGGCTATGGCAAGCCAGGTGAGAACAAAAGGAGTTTTGGCGCTGGACAAAGGATTTGGAAAGGTCCACTTTAACCTGATGAGCTTAGTGCTTGATGACAATAGTAACCAATATGCAAATGACTTGTTTACCGGGCTGGCTCTGCTGAGAGCCGTGAAGCTATTGTGAAATGTACACGTGGGAAGTTCCCTGAAGCTGGGAGCAAAGCTTAAGTTGCTGGCCTAAAAAGAGACTGGAATGTGAGAGCAATTAGCGGCCGCACTCATGTCTGTGCTTGTCCAGAGAACTTACAAACACGTGGAATGAGGTGACTGAGAGCAGGTCCAGCTAGGGCCGAATTAGATGATATCAAAGTGATATCTGGGAGCCCCCACCCGGGGAGCCATACCTGAGATTACAATTTCTTTACTTGGATGCCTAAATTCTTCTTCTAGAGGCTCAATTGAAGTTTTTTTTTTTTTTACTTTTTTTTTTATTAAAACATAAAACATAAATCAAGGAACATACATGCAATACTATAAACTTAGGGAGTGAAGAATTATTTCACTGAGGGGCTGAAATCTTACCTGAAAGGACAATGCCCTCATACCACCCCTAGTAGCTATACCCCGAGGGAAGCATTTCTCAAGGTTTCTCTTACTCTTGAGAGTTGTTTCTTCTTCTTAGAGAAAGCTTCCAGTATAGTCAGGTCCCCACTGTTCTTATTTTTAACTAGGAGGCAGTGCATTCAGGGTCCTCTTTGTTTTCCCAGTAGCTACACCCCTCAGTGGTCTGTTTTTGTTAGGGAACAGTTTTTAAAAATTTAAACCTGTCATAAACTGCTGACCACTATGTCAAATGGATTTTTTGGACTATAAAAAGAACTGCAGGTGCATAAAATCAACATAGCAAGAAACTCATAGGACACAGCATCCTCCGATGTCACCCAGATTAATCACAGTCCTTACTAATTAAGACTTACCTTTAAGTAAATCTTTCCATAAATAACTGTGTGAAACAGGCGGGTAATACTCTCTGCTACCATAGTTGGAATAATTGATAAATGGGGTCCATGTTACAGTGAAAAAATTATGTAAGTGGACTTTTTTTAAAAATGCATGTACATGGTCAGCTTTTCTATGAGGTCTAGAGACCAGAGTCTCTTTATCCAACTAGAGAGAAATAAATTCATTGTATATTTCCAATGGCATGCTATTTCCAGATGAGGGTGACCAAAATGGTGAGAGGCCTGGAAGCCATGCCCTATGAGGATAGACTTAGAGAGCTGGGTATGTTTAGTCTGCAGAAGAGAAGGTTAAGAGGGGACATGATAGCCATGTTTAAATATTTGAAGGGATGCCACGTAGAGGAAGGAGGGGACTTGTTTTCTGCTGCTCCAGAGACCAGGACAAGGAGCAATGGATTCAAGCTGCAGAAAGGGAGATTCCACCTGCACCTCAGGAAGAACTTCCTTACAGTCAGGGCTGTCCGGCAGCAGAATGTGCTGCTTCGGAGTGTAGTGGAGTCTCCTTCCTTGGAGGTTTTTAAGCAGAGGCTGGATGGCCATCTGTCGGGAGTGCTTTGAAGGTGTTCCTGCATGGCAGGGAGTTGGACTGGATGGCCCCTGTAGTCTCTTCGAACTCTACATTTCTATGATTCTATGATTCTAATCTTGTTGCTATGCAGAAAAAGACTGGTTAGCTCTTTGGGTACAACAGATTCATGGATCCCAAATGTAAACTAAGAGGCCTGTTGGTGGATCAATTTCAACTTTCTGATTAGTGATAATACATATTTCTTTAAACATAGCTTGCCTAGATCAAATGACAAGCCCATCACATATGCATGTAAAATCTGGAGTTTTTCTGATATCCCCAGCCTTTTGAAATCTGGCTTAACTGCACTAGGTTATAATACCTTCTATTACTAAATTTAATCATATGCTCCTCAATATAAGTGGAGACAGAATGCATGAGGCTTTTGTTCCACATTTGTTTCTAACTTTGTTCATTTACATTGATGTTTAAATCCATCTCCCAGACTATTTTAATAACTCTGTGACAACTATAGGTAGATTTTGTCAGTGGGTCATAACTTTTAGATATTAAGCAATAATAAACTCCTTAAAGAGGGTTAGTGCTTTTATACTATATTTCCTAACAGATATATTAGAAATAAAATGGATCACCTGAAAGATTTGAAGCCATTAAATTGATTCACCTTCTAATTGGCTGCAAATTTGTCACTCAGATTTAGTCTGTGATCCTGTATATGAAACACATAACCTGTATAACTGGTCTCATCTCCATCCCATATATTTTGTCTGTTTCTTGGGCTATAGAATTATGGATAATTTAAGAATGGAATAATTGCTGAGCAATGTCACTGCTGCTTCTCACCGAAGAATCTTCCAGAGTGATTCTACCCTTAGGGTCAACCCTACCATTAAGAAGAGTGAGGAAATTACCCCAAGCAAGCAAATGCTGGGGAGTGGTAGTGGTTCCTCTTCATCAGTTGCTTTCTGTTGGAGGACAGAAATGTTTAACCCACAGGGACTGTCCCGACCCCTCTGACCTGCTGCATCAGGCATGATGGAGGACACTATGACCATTTCCACATGAGACTGTTATAGCGCTATGATTCCACTGTCAACATCCTATGGAATCCTGGGGTTTGCAGGTGGCCGGCCCCTCCCTAAACTACAAACCCCAGGATTCCATAGGATGTTGACAGTGGAATCATAGCGCTATAACAGTCTCATGCAGAAATGGCCTTTGTTACCACAAGTCTAAAAATAAGATGAAACCTGCAATCCAGTCAGACCTGTGTATGAACTGAAGAGAAACCAATACCTTGTCCCTTGAGCGCAAAATATCAAAATACCTGGTCTTGCTTCCTCTAGACATGTCTTTGGTTTCTACTGCACAGGGAGGAGTATAAAACGGCTTCCTGTCTCAATACAACTTGCTCAACCAGCAAGATTAACTTGAACTCTTGTGTTCCTTGTTTTTCTGATTGTGCTCTTCTATTTCACACTTGGGCTTGTATTCCAGATTTGCTCTCTGGTTTGTCTTCTGGTTTTGATTGCTCTTTGGTTCTAACTCTTGGTTCCTAAGTTGCTTCAGATTGCTGGTTACAGACCCAGCTGTGGACAGTTTGGAATGGTACTGTTCATTCTACCATTCCCAGAATATTTTCATTGGTACTATATTACTAGCAAAAAGCAGTATATAGACTGGCTTTTAGCTCTGTCTCAGTTTTCTACTCCTGATACTACGCCCTGTTGTTGTTGTTCTTGTTTATTGCTGTTTTTTAACCACCTCTCTCTGTAGAGTCCTATATGGTCCTAGTTCTCCAGTATGAGCCCGCCTCTGTTTTGAGATCTTCTAGTGATCTCAGTGTTCCACCACTATTATAGCTATTTTTGGTGGAAATAGGGGAAAGGGCCTTCTTGGTAGCTACTCTGGAGCTCTATTCTAGAAAAGTCAAAGGAAAGAGATTTTTCAGAATATGCTGTATTGTTTATTCATAGTTTTCATTTTAATTGTCTTGCTTTTAATGGCTTTTAACTCTCTTGTTTGTTGTTGTTATTTTTCGCCTTTTTTGTATAATGTGAATCTGAAAGCTATATCTGTTTTAATCTTGGAAACTACTTTGTCCCAGGCCCTTTTCGCACGGGCTTTCCCGAGCGAAATAGCCCCGTGAGCCGTGCGGGAGTGGGAGCGCCGCTCCACGCCACGCACTCCCACTTCCGGCGCTCTCACGGGGCTGCAGCGGCGCGAGCGCGGAGTTTTTGATTTTTGCTTCCAAGCGAAAATCACCCCGCGCTCGCGCAACGCTCCTGGCGCCCACCCGCACTTACCTGTTGTGCGGTGCGTCGGAGAGGCGGTCGGGTAGGGCTTCCTTCCCTCCGCTCCTGCGGAAGGAAGAGGTGGGGCGGGGCGCTTGCGTGACGGATGCGATGACATCCTGCTTCGCGCGGGTGGGGGGCTGCTCGTGACAGCCTCCCGCTTCGTGCACGCGCACGGGGGGTGGGTGGGCGCGACTGTTGCTCGCTCCTGGCATGCGCGGGGGGACGGGCGCGACTGTCGCTCGCTTCCCGCATGTGCGGGGGGCGGCGTGAGAGGCTCCTGCTTCTCGCGCAAGCGGGGGAGGATGGACGCGCGAGCCGCCTCCGCCTCCGGGACGCTGCCACTTCCCCGCTTGTTCCTTCGCCTGCAGAAGGAACGAGTGGGGAACCGGCAGGCTCTCGGAAGAGGCTTTTCGCGCAAGCCGCCCACCCCGGCTCACGCAAAAAGCCTCAGTGCGAAAAGGGCCCCAGACTGTGAAAAAGGCGGGATAGCATACTTTGCAACATTTCACAGATGAAAACCTGTGTGATAAATGTGGCCAAGCAACATCAAAGTGTGGTCAAGATGGCAAAAATTATCACTGAGGAAAAACACGTAAGATAGGAGAGCCTGCAGCAGTTTGCTGTTGTTTGAACCCACTGTGAAGGGCAAGATTCTTCTCCCTTCTCTTCTCTCCCCACTATTGACTTGATTAAGTGCAAATTATTTTTGCATTTTGAACTCATTTTGCAATGACTCGAGTAAACTGAGGACAAAGAAGAAAAATAAGAGGAGGAGAGAGAAACTGAGATGTTTAAAAGGAGCTGAATGAAATTAGGAAGGCAGAGGATTAATTGAGACTGTTCCTGCCCAATCAGGAAGGGTGTGGGATCATGGGCTTCCTCCACCTTTGAATGGCATTGATAAGGCAATTGTTCAGTGTCAGTCTCAGTACATTGGCTTTGGGAGAGACCATAATAGCAGTGTCTGTCACACAAAGGAACAAGTAAAATAGATTTTTGGTATACATTGAAGTAAAGGACTTGTCGGGGAAGGTAAAAGGAAAATAATAGAGAAAGAACTCTTCTCATTGGGGTGTTTTCTGTGACCTGTCCTTGGGTTTTCACATTTCTAGTCACCTCAGTAATAGAGTGATAGAAGACTGGGCAATCTAACCAAACAAGATGGCAGCCAAAGAACAGGAAGTGGATTTGCTAACAATTATCTCTCTGGTAAAAGTCCTTTATGGTGCTGTTTCTCTCTCTGAAACAAAAGTATTGATATTTCTAGGAATAGCTTTTAAAAGGATAGAATACTGTTTTTGCCTATCTTTTCATCTTACATGATCCAGAGGCTTAGCGTGCAGAAGACTTTTCTCATAGCACTCTATTATTCTTCACTTTGGAGAGGGTGGTGGTAATGTAGCTATATAGCTGCCTCACTTGACAGCACTGTAGGCGTCTCAGTGCTGGAAGATAAATAGAACAGAAAATGTAGGCTTCTCGCTTCCACTATAACGCAGTCCCCAGGCCACTTGTTCTGGAAAAGTAAGTGGCTTGAAAAGAGTGGACTTTGATCTCTATAAAATAATTCTTCTGCACAGACTGGACTTCATTAGCCTAAGATAAATATATTCTTGTGAACTAGGGCTGTGAGGCTGTATATGGGGCAGGACTCCTGTTCCTTTAATATTTAGCAGCTCATGCAGCTAGTGTATTCTGTCAGAAGGAACTACAGCAACTACATTTTAGCTGGTGAAACCATTACTCAACTATTTATTCACCAGTGGAAAGCAGGGGGAGAGAGGAGCAGCAGTAGAAAAGTGTTCCACTCTGTTCCTGAAGCTGGATACAATGCAACAGTCATGCTCTGCAATCTCTCAGAGGTCCTCAGGAGGTCTTGGAGGATGATGTTATTACTACTACGATGTTATTACTGTATTACATCTACAGGAATAGAGCTGGACAAGTCTAAACTACCACCATCATCCCACTTTCCACCAGCTAGTAAATATCTATTTGCTGGGTGGCTGAACCAGCTAAAGGTTTGGGACCTTACAGCACCCCACCTTTTTGCATGGTCCTCCAGTGGTGATCCTAGCAGCAGTTCTTCCAGAAAGGGAGTATAACAGGAATGTTGCCCTCCACACTTGATTGGCTCCGTATGGAAGGAAGCTCAATGGCCATGCCTCTTCCTTCTGCAGCATAGCCAGATACTTTCCCAGGCTGGACTGGGGCAGGAAGCACTGCCATTGTGCCTTTGGCCTTCCACAGGACAGGTAAGTACAGGATGGTGGCACAATCATGGGTCATTGATGGGAAAAAATTGCCAATGATTTAATCTGTGATCGTGCCACCTGACGATAGGAGAGGACCAGAACTGCAATGACATCATGCAGAAGTGTTGTCACAGTCCCACTCTTCTTTCATCCCCATGCCAAGGAAAGGGCCTTGGTTTGGAATGGATGAGGGTGGGCTTTTGGAGGATTGAGGAGAAAAGGTCTCATAATTCCAGATAAGAGTACTTTACAGCAAGCTGTCATGATCAAAGATCTGTTAAATATTAAAGCAACAGAAGCCCTTTCCCATATTCAATCTGACAACCATATTGTGAACAGATAAGACTGTGATAGAAACAGAACTCTTACTTCTGTTTTGTGTAAGTAAAACTAGATATTGCAGAACCGTATGGCTGGAACCAAAAAGAACAACCCTAACATAAAGTAGACTTTATTTCAAGTGTACATATAGCAGGGCATGCCCTAACCATATACCCCCCCCAAAAAAAACACAACCCCCCCCCCAATATCAGCTACATATGCTTGCATCCTAGCAACATAGTAAATGGTGTGTTCTAGATGACACTCTGGGACTTCTAATACATGTGGACTGTCAAACACCTGATGACCCACACTACATAGTTTGTAGGGTGCTCTGCTGTCACTAAATTGGGTGTTTCCATTTTTCTGTTGTTTCATTGACTGTACTGTACTTGTTTCAAAACACACAGGATATATTCCAGTAGGTCATACAGAAAGTGAACTAATTCTATGAACAGCTGCAATTTTGGCCTCAACCATATGGGTTTTCTATCATGAAATATTTCCACAGCTCTGAAGGGGAATTTCCTCTGTTTAATGCCTCCAACATCTTGTCCTCATCCTGTGAAGTCTCTCTTTCTGGCAGTTTATTGAGGGACTCTGAAGACATTCTTTTTTTTAATATTGCCAACTCTTTTCTTGACTTTGTATGTGTGTGTAAGCTGGGTCATTTTATTTTAAACTGATGATATTTTATTTATAGCTTGTATTATTATACTGTACAGGGTTATTTTAATATTTATTTTGTAAGCTATCTTGTGAGATAAGGTGGGATATAAATATTTAAAGTTGAGAAAATAATTTTGGAGTCATTGTCTCTGTTTTGACAGCTAAGGTGATTTGGGAAATACTAAATGTGGAAGAAGTTTAAACTACTAGAATGTCATTTCCTGAGCTCTGAGTGTCATAGAGGAAAGAGCTAGTCATGTCAAGCTGAATCGCTGAGAAATGAGTATATTACTTAGCATATATTTGACTTTTCTTAAAAAAAACGTATTGGTTAATTGACAGTGGTGGGTCTATACTTTTTCTATCTCACCCATCTCATTACTTCGGTATGTAGAGGGGCATCAGGAGAGGCTTTGTGGTGCTGAAAAATCAGGCTGTGATCCATCTTTAGCCGGCCAGACAGTGGATGGTGGTGGAAGAGGAGGAGGACAAGAAATTGTTTTTCAAAGGACTGTTCAGCCTGATAGGAGCCTCTGACATGAAAGTTCTTCCAAAAAAGCAGCACCTGAGGTGGGAAGCAGGGGTTGAAAAAACTCACAAGTAAACAAGTTTGTGACAGTCCACCCTGAAAATGTGGAGGGCTGGCGGTACTTTTGGTATTTAAACTGAACACAAACATGTTTGTAGATGCTTCCTTGTTGTCAATCCTACAATCTGGAATTTCAACTGTCCCTTATGGCTGGCTATTCTGAAAACCTGGCAACACTAGTTGCTAGTTCTAACTAAAGTAGACCCATAAGCTTTGACCTACAATTCTAAGGTGTTCACATTAGATAGACCTAGCCCTTGGATGTAACCCAATACATTTATCATTGTGGAAACACCTGATGAAAAAGGTTTAGTAGGAATGAGTTCTGGGACCTTGTGAACATTCTAAGAGTTATTCCTATGAATGCCAGTTGTGAATTTGTCCCTATTACTGCTGTATAAAATGAGAAGAATTCAGTTATACACTTTCAATTTTGGCATTAGTTAGATGATCTCCTCTCTCATTCTCCCCTGCTTAAAGAAGAGTTATATAATTAAAAGAGTTGGGTTCTCTTCCAACTCAGCAACTTCAAAAAGACTGCCTGCAGAGATAGAGTAGTTTGCATTTAAACTGACATTATGAATGCTGTTGAAAGCTTTAGGCTCTCACTGGGTGCTAAATTCTGTTGTATATCTTGATTTATTTAAAATTATGTGAAGATAAAATATTGAGTAGTAAGAAGTCTTAATTGCCCCCTCCTGGCACCTTCTCTCCTCCATTACACAGACTGTCTTCTTTCCCCAGCTTTTTGGAGGAATGGAAATTGTATTGTGTGAATCTGTCAATATGTCACATTTCTAAAATACTGAGCTCATTCTTATCTGGTTCTTCCCAGATGTGAGCTCTTTTTTCTGTCCAAGTATTTGTACAGATTTCTGTATGGTTTTTTTAAAAAAATCATATTTTGGGTGTACATTTTTCAAAAGGATGTGTGTTTTTATGGAATTTCCCATTACTCAAGTATGTTTCTGAATATCTTCCACAGACTTCACCTTTTAAAAAATCTTTGGGTTAATTTTGTGAGCTTAACAGAGAAAGGCAAACATGATTGAACAGGCATCACGAACTGTCATGACTGGAATGTAGTAATGGAGGGTACATCTTATTCAAAGGAAGAGACCAAACAGGAAAAGAGGAGAAGTAGCATTATAGTCTGAGGATGTGTAGCCCTGTGGAAAGATCCATAACTAAAAGCATGGAAAACCAGTTGAGTGGTTTTAGGTAAAAAATTAAAGGGGAAGGAAACAAGCGTGACTTCACCACAAGTCTACAATAGACCCCAAACCTCGGACTGAAGATTTGGATTGTGCCTTCCTAGATGAAGTAATGAAACATTCCAATAGGAAAGATCCTGTAGTAATGGCAGACTTCAACCACCCTGATATTTGTTGGAACCAAACCAAAAGCGATGAACTGAGGAATGAGATAGAAGCTGTGGGCTCCTTAATTGGGAGTCCAAATTTGTGAAGATCTGGGCTAGCCAGGACTATGACAGGCCCTTTCCACACGAGGCAGTTAAAACGGGCCAAGGCGTCCTGGCACGGAGATCGTCTGCACCTTGGATCGGACTAGGTGCGGACTATTTAACTTAGTTCTGCACCTCAGTACAATCCAACCCTCCCCCAAGTGGCCATCCTCTGCGCTAAGTAAAGACTGGAAAAATCAAGTCTTTACATTTTCTGGAACGTGCCATTGCATTCCTACTTAGATGTGCAGGCTTGCACCAATGCGAGCCTGCGATCCGTGGAGGGAGGGCTGTGGGCATGGCCAGCCTCAGCAGTTGGTCCACTCCCACGAAGACACCGGCAGCCATTTTGAGCCAGAGCAGTGCGGATCTACAGACCTCGCACTGCTCTGGTTTGCCCTGCACCAATGGAGGAGCCCTGCCGAAGGGCTCAAGGGACAGTGTGCATTACTTCGGACCCAAGAAGAGCCAATGAGTAACGGCAAGGAGCGATTCACTCACCTCATGCGGAAAGGGACACAGATCACGTCTGCTTTCAGTCTCCCTCTCTGGAGAAGCAGTACCCTTTTCAATATTTACCACCCCCTGGTCTCCTTTCCACACTTTATATCTCCCTTCTGCTTTCCCTAAGCCCAGATCCCTTGTGGATATAGAGCAAAGCATTTTCAAGTTTATCCCAATGAATGTGTCACTGGTGGTAGCATGTGTCACTGAGCTGAAACTAAAGAGACACTGTATGAAGACTTCTCTTTAAAAGAATAAAATCTTATTAAACAAACTGACAAGGGAAAGGTATTTGGCAACTAAATGTTACCGAACAGCAAAGCACTTTCAGCTCTTAACAGGCAAACACTTCCCCAACTCAATCTCTCTCCCTTTCTCTCTCCCTCTCTCTCTCCCTCTCTCATTCATTCTCTCTCTCCCCCCTAAGGAACTCCTCTTCTTTCAGACGCACAGATGGAACTTCTTTGTTCAAACCCTGTTTCTGTTATTCTTCTGTTATGCTGAGTCCCCTACTTAGCCCCTCCATGTGGCTAAACTTGGTTCTATAGCTAGCAAACGAAACAATTTAAATCTTTGTCTGTTGCTAGCACAGCTCTGCTATCTAAACTCGCCCCCACCCCACCCCTGGGTTCATCACAGAAAGTGTTATACAAATTGGAGGAGGAAGTGAAAAGAAGTCTGATGTGTGCTCACTGGGTGAGATCTCATGGTCTGAAATGCTCAAGGGGAAGGGAAGATAACTGAAAGCACAATTGCAAACACTGAGGAAGTAAAGTGGTAGGTGTCTAAAGAAGCCAAGGCAGAGATATAAATAACTTTCAGATAAGCAAAGATTCAAAAGGCACATGCACAAGTAATTTAAGAAGATGGGAATAACCTAAGAACAATACAAATGAATTCTCAGGATGTGTAGTGAGAAAGTCAGAAAAGTTAAAGCTCAGAATGAGCTTAAGCTTGTTAGGAAGGTTGAAAATCACAAATAGGGCCTTTCTTTCTACTATGTTTATTGGATATGGATATTGTGGGGACAGTAGGTACAGAAGATGGTAACATTTTCAGAGAGGACATGGAGCTGCTTAACACTTTCTTTGCCTTGGTCTTCATACAAAAGTAAAAGAGTGGTCTGCCAAGTAAGAATAGAATGCGTGATGCAGTAAGAGGATTGTAGCCTAGGATAGGTAAAGAGGTAATGGGGTGACATGGAGACCTATCATTCATAGGGTCACCATAAGTAAATGGTTGCAGTTACAACAACAAACAAGAGTCCCCAGTTTGTTGTTAAATGCCTTCAAGTCACTTCCAACTTACAGTGACCCTGAGGCAAACCTATCATGGGATTTTCTTGGTAAGATTTGTTCAGTGAGGGGTTTGCCTTTGCCTTCCTCTGAGACTGAGAAAGTGTGAACTGTCCTAGGTCATTCACTAGGTTTCCATGACCAATCAGGGATTTGAACCCTGGCCTCCAGAGTCTTAAACCATTTCCACCCTATACTATTATAGTGCTATTATTCCACTTCCAACATCATGTGGGATTCTGGGGTTTGTAGTTTAACTGAGGCCAAAGAGCTCTCTGGCTGAGAATCCTGAATGACCCTCCCTAAATTGCAAACCCCAGGATGCCATAGGATGTTGAAAGTGGTATAATAGCACTATAACAGCGTAGTGCAGAAACGGTCTGCACTACAGCACTCAAACCACTACACCATACTGGCCACTAAACCATACTGGCTGTCATCAGCTGGATGTCTATCCCTTGGGAGTGCTTTAGTTTCATATTCCTGTATCACAGGAGTTTGGACTAGATGTCTCTTTATGGTCCCTTCCAGCTCTGAAGCATTGATCCTATGTGAATTGCCTCACAAGCTAGGAAATGTACAGATTTCTAATACCATTTTTTTCCAGTTCTGAGAGGTGCAAACTGGGTTATCATTCATTAAAATGCAAATCTGATAAATTTATTATGCATCCCTAGAGAAATCATTAGTATGTGAGCTGGTGGTGCATTATATTAGTGGGAGGCTATGGAGAAAACACCTCAGTAAAAGAAACTCAAATCCTGGAGGTATGGTTAATATATTTAGCCAAGCATCACTACCTTTAAAAAAAACAACACCTGTGTTTCATTGGCAGGAAGACAGGGTATCTGATCAATCAATTACACTGAGTGTTGGGCAATCACTTGATCTACATTCATGTATGGACCAAACCAAAGAGGATGATTTATAAAGACATCATTGGTTCCATTCTCACTTCGGTGAGAGTTAATCTGCTAGGGAAGGCACAGTGTGCTGAATCCAATGGTGTCATTCCACTGATTGAACTATTTCCAATCAATAAATTTCTTGTAGTGCATTTTTGTCTCTGAAATTTGCTCCTGAGAACTTGGAAACTTTCCAGAGCAATTTTTCAGCTAAAGCGGTGGGAGGGTCATCCCAGAGTGCTGGTAGAAATCCCCTACCTTGTGTGGGATATAACCCTGTATCTAAGCATCTATCCCCAGCCAGAAGTTGTCAACGTGATTAATATTCTGCTTGCTTTACAAGTTTGTTGTAAGAATTTCTGAGATATGGTATGAGAACTGTTTGGAATGCTATATGAATGTTAAGCGTTATTCTGATTGATGTCTTGGTGGTATTTCAAACACATGCTCAGTGGCCATATTCAGCTTATATATGTGTAAGCAGAGTTCCAGAAGTGTAACCATTTCACATGTAGTTGCACCTTCTTGGATTCCTTTCAATGCTCCATTTAACTCAACGGGGTTGCAAAGAAGGTGATTTCACAATGGTGAAATAAGAAAGTAATTGTAATTGTATCTAGTATATGTAGACTGAGATCTTACATCCTGCTTTTGTAATGTAAATCTACACTCATGGCATTACACAGGGTTACACTACACCACCCTTCTCAGTACTGAGATTGTGTAACCAATTGTGCTTGCTTCTTGTTCCATTCTACAATGGGGAATGCATGGTGGCTACTTCTGCAATCCCCTGGAATCAAGAAGTACACTGAAGGCACTAACAAATAGTTACACAGCATCCCAGAATGCACAATTGCTTGACTAGAATCCTGCTGGTTAGTGTCAACTAGAATAAAAGCATTCAATCAACTGTTGATTCAACAGGTAAATCCAACTGATTCAATGAAGTGATCACACATTATTCCCCTCATTCTGCTAGATAGCAAAATTGGTGAGAAATATCATTTTCATGCGAAATTAGACACTTTTGGCTGGAAAGCATGTGTTAGCAGGACACTGGTTGTAAGTATGTGCTAGGTCAAGATGACCTCAGCATGGCCAGGTCATAAGTTCAAGAGCATTAGATGAAAACTCCTGACATTAATCGGTTTGGGATAATCCTGTCAATGATCTGACCTCCAAATACAATAGTAGACAAAGCTGCTCTGATACAGCAGGCAAGCCCCACTGCTATGTGCATTTCCTACAGAGACCTTCCTCATTCACTTTACCTAACCAAGACATTAAGAGGCTGTCAAGACTCCCATCAAAGTTTTGTCATCTAAAGTTAAGACAATCAGACTGATCCAGACCCCCTTTTGTGTGTTCAGCAAGAAAGCCATTAACACACAACACTTCAGCATAGAAAAAAGAATATAAGACCCCAGCTCCAACCCCTAAAATTTGTAATACATTGGGTGTCACATTGCATGTGGCCCTCCAGATTCCTGTTCCTCTATAGTACCCTCTAACTCTTATTTGAGCCACTCTACTTCAATCTTCTGCTTCAGAATTGGAAAATATCACCTGTTCCACCTAAAATCTCTTTCTAGCCGACCTTTCTTACCTTTCCCTTCAACAGCCTTGTCCGGCTTGTAAGATTGTTTTATTTCTTGTGTCTATTGATTTCCAATAAAGTATTTTTTTAACCTTTTAACTGGAGTCCTCTCTGCAGTTAGCACTGGCATACACAGTCAAAAGATCCTGCCATTACCCTCTTCTTGCAGGCTTCCTTTAGCCTAATAATTCCCCAAATCCTAAGGAGATGCTAGCACTGCTGTTAGACCTCAAGGACCCCCACCTTTTAGGGTAACAATGGCTCTGATCTAAGTGGGACTAACAATAGGATTTAACCTCACATGGAATAAATGTACTTGTGGAACTTCACTTCTGCAACCATAAACTGCATATGTACATTACACATTAGCCAAAAAGTGAAAGCTTGTGTGTAAAGGAACTTACACAGGTCTATGATACCAACAGGATTCTAGCCATGGGCTGCCTCGTTCCTTGCTATGCTTTCATCTGTGCAGTTGTAAAGTATCCCTTCCTAATCATGAATAACCCCACTTCTGGAAGAGGTGACAAGACCTTTAGATATATGTTATCCACAGAATCTCTCTCTTTCAGAAATGAAGCACTATTATTCAAGCATGACTTTATTTTAAGAAAAGCCCAAGAGTAAGATGATTGCTTATGACAACCGGGTTATCAGAAGATGGTTCCCTAATTAGTATTACATTAATTGCCTTTTCCCTCACTTGATTATCTTCCTTTTTTGAAATTCAAGACCCTATCTTCATTTGTTGTATGCTATCTTTGTGCCGGTATAATTTAAACAAAACCTTGATCTCATCATCTTTCATTCCTTTGATTAATCTGTCCCTGTGTCATTTCAATAAAAGGAACAAGGTTTTCATACACATGAGCAACCTTATTTGGGAATCACTTTTCTATTTCATAACTGATTACGACTTAACAATTTGATGGCCTTGATTGGTCATTCCCTTTGTGTTTCTTGTATGCTGCACATATGAAATAATAGATCAAGTGAGCATGCAGTCCAGCCTTAAATGCTTTGGAGTTGTACCAGATAGGGAATTGAAGATCCACCCCCAAGTCCTCCCTCTGGAAGCTAAGTTGCAGAGCAGAGTTGCAGAGCCAGCTGACCACTGCAGGTATTTCTGGCAAGTAGAGTTGCCAGGGGAAATAAGGGATAGGGTTCCTGTTACTCTGTTTACTGGGGATCCTGGGAGGGACACTTAAATAACCTTACAATTACGCAAAATGGGGGGAATTAGTCAGGAGCACTGGTTGGCACTACGATAGGCAGGGCAATGCAGCAGGATCTTGTAACCCAATGTTTACGGGATCAGATCAAGTCAAGATGCAAGCCGTGTTGGAAATAATGAATGATCTTTATTAAATACAGACACAGAATGTAAGCAACACACATACACACAGATAACTAAGGAAAATAAAGGTGTGAGTAAGATAGCGGGGTTTTCAGAGGGATAGTTGATTCAGGTGATACGAAACCTGTTCCTGAAGCCCGGAAAGAAGATAGAGAGCAATGCTGGGGTTTGATGTATCTCAGCACATGGAGCTGAGGGGAAGCTCGCCAAGAAAAGCAGCAGCAAGGTGGTCTGGAACTAGGAGCGATTCAAGGAAGGTCCTGGAATCACGGGTTTTTATAGGGAGAAATGGAACTGCAGGCTATGCCGTACTTGGGGGAAACAATGTGTTTTGGGCACGGGACAAAACTTTAGAAAGGTCAGAATTTAGCATGATTGAGTTAAGTACGAATTGACAAAGGCCCTTTTCGCACTGAGGCTTTTTGCGTGAGCCGGGGTGGGCAGCTTGTGCGAAAAGCCTCTTCCGAGAGCCTGCCGGTTCCCCGCTCGTTCCTTCCACAGGCGAAGGAACAAGCGGGGAAGCGGCAGCGTCCTGGAGGTGGAGGCGGCTCGCGCGTCCATCCTCCCCCGCTTGCGCGAGAAGCAGGAGCCTCTCGCGCCACCCCCCGCGCGCTCCAGGAGCGAGCGACAGTCGCGCCCACCCACCCCCCGTGCACGCCAGGAGCGAGCGACAGTTGCGCCCACCCACCCCCCGCGCGCGCGCGAAGCAGGATGCCATCGCATCCATCACGCAAGCGCCCCGCCCCACCTCTTCCTTCCGCAGGAGCGGAGGGAAGGAAGCCCTACCCGGCCGCCTCTCCGACGCACCGCACAACAGGTAAGTGCGGGTGGGCACCGGGAGCGTTGTGCGAGCGCGGGGTGATTTTCGCTTGGAAGCGAAAATCAAAAACCCCGCGCTCGCGCCGTTGCAGCCCCATGAGAGCGCTGGAAGTGGGAGTGCGTGGTGTGGAGCGGCGCTCCCACTCCCGCACGGCTCACGGGGCTATTTCGCTCGGGAAAGCCCGTGCGAAAAGGGCCAAAGAGTTAGCCAGTATGCAAATGCTCAGTGCTTGGCAGTTGAGTATTCAGCTTGCCAGGTTGCCTGCTCGGGGCAGGGAGTCTTTTGTAAACAGTGTGCATACATAATGAGGGTGTTCGCAGAGAGGTCTCCTAAAGCAAGGATCTGGCTATTTCTGGCCTGCCTGGGTGGAGAATGGAATGTTCAGCAATTAGTGGCTGAGCCTAGTTCTTTTCTTGTCTGGGGGTCTCACAAACACGTGGAGAGGGGTGGTGGAAGAGAGCCACATTATTGATATCAAAATGATATCTTTATGCTATCTCTATGGAGGCCTAAACTGTAGTAACATCCTATAACTTTAATAGTTGAATATAAGAAGTTTTGCTTTTCATGCCTGCTGAAATTCCCTATCTTACCCAACTATTAAAGATAGAGAAGTCTTGTGCTTTATTTCACCTGGCAATGCTACTAGCAAGCTACATGGCCAAGCAGTAGCATAAATGGCTACTAAACAGCCTAGGAGACAATCACCTTACCTTCTTCCCCCTGCCTCCTCCAACAATGCAAACTGGAGTCCCAAGTTCAGCTGTCCTTGAGGCTTTTGCAGAAACAAATAAATAATACAGTTAGGAAAAAAATAAATATGTTGCATAAAATTTGTAGGAGTGGGAAAATGGAGTGAAACTGATGGATATCAAGCAATGTCTATAAAATAGGGGCCTTGTGATGTGGGTTTGTGTAATTGTAGCCTGCATCTTTCTAGAACCCCTACCAACCTCTCATGGAATCCTAGAGTCTCAGGAAACCTGGCTGAGAAACCCTGGTTTAATAGTCAGCTAACAATAGCCTAAGATCCTGCACGGTAATGGCAGAGCAGACTGTTGTACCAGCCATTGCTCTACTTCCTCGTCATTTCCTTGTTCACTCAATACTGAAATCACACCCCATGGCCATTCAGTAGCCATGAAAGGGACAAGAGCAGCCTGACATCATCTGGCTGTGTTTTTGCAGGTGAATGTATCATCTTCCCAAACCTCATGAGAACTCCCAGGAGGCCGCCTTTGTATACCTTTTGGATTCAGTCCCAAAATGTAATTTTCCAAGTGTTGTAGACCAAAAAGTAAAATTTCAAGTTCTGGATTTAAGCCTAGAATTTCTCCCCCTGCACCAAAGATGTATTTAAGTCTTTTACTCCAAGTCTCAAGTTTCATCCTTCAAGTCTCAAGTCCTTGAAGATACTTTGAAGTCAGGTCTCAAGTCAAGTCTCAAGTCTGGAAGTCAGCTTTATACCCCAACATATATTTCAGAATTTCTGAACAGAGTCAAATAAAGGCCTTTTTAACAATTAACAAAAGGAGAGTCAGCCCTCCCCATTTGTGATTTTGCCATGTGCAGCTTCAGAAGTGAGGAATAGGATCCTTCTTACTCCTCCTTCCTGACGCTGGAGGCTTTTGTGCCAATGGGCATAAAAGAGTCTGCAGCTTCGGAAGTGGGGAATAGGATCCTTCTTACTCCCCATTAATCAAGCTTCAAAAGCTTTAGAAGGAAGGATCCTTCCTTTTCAAGGCTGTTGCCTAACACATTTGCTGTTCCCCTCAGATAAATGCACCCTGCACTCTGGGGGTGAGTCTTGTCTCCTGCTATTAGGAAATGTTTTAGAAAGCTCCTCTGATATGCAGCAGGGACAGGCTGTTAAGCAGACCTCAAGCTTATTGCCTAACCCGTTTGCTGTTCCATCTGGGAAATGCACCCACACTTTCAGCTTGAGAGAGATTGTCATGTGACCAGTAGGCAAAAAGAAATGGAATCATTGTTCAAAGTTGTAAAGTTCTGGATGAATGTGTTATTGCCAAGTTGAGTCTGAGTCGAGTCACTGAAGTGACTTAAATCTGACTTGTTTCCAAGTCAGTCGACTCAAGTCTACATCACTGCCCTGCACACACACATTCATGCAATGTAGCACACAACATTGCTTAAAAACAGGCAAAAGACCAATGGCAGCTCATGGATCAAACCGGGACACAATTCACATCACTATTTGGGCTTTGTCCATGTGCTGCCACCTTAAGAGACAATGGAAGATGAACATACAGTTGCAGACTTTTTGATTTGGAAGTAATTCTTTCTGAAAGGATAGTGATTTTTCCCCAAATTGTTTCTTTCCTTATAGGGGTTTCTCACATTTTTTGCTGATGAATAAAACTCAATGGCTTGCTCACATAATAAAGGCAACATATCAGATGCTAGGGAAGAAGCAACATCAGCAGTTTAAAGTAGTTTACAACTTAATTGTACTTCTAAATCAAGAATTTGTTACGGAGAAAAATATTGAATTTTTTTCCCCTAGTCTTTGTGCTTAGAGAATTAAGGAAAAGAAAAAAGAAGAACTGTTCTCTCCACTTAATTCCAAAGATTTAACCTTCATTTGTCAGAGGAAGTGATTCCATGATGAAGGCTAAAAGAAGACAGCCGGACAATGTATTTTTGGAAAGATATACAATGAGCATGCAGTCAGTGAGAAAAGAAGCATGGGAAGTCCTGTGCTTATCAGACTGTCAAAATAACCAAGTGTGCTTGTCTGCACAAGTATACTAATTTAGGCAAACCAAAACTGCTATATTTTTTGGTGAGTTTGGATGATTTGGGCCAATTTAGTGACCAAAATAAATCACTCCATTTTTTGTATGTGGAGGGGGCTTCTGGTGGCCCAAAGGGCCACACATAGGAATCCCAGATACCACACTTTGCCAACCACTTATGTAATAAAAGGTTGCATTGCTAAGCCTGCAAAAACACCAAACTTTCAATTTAACAAGCTGAGTCCCCAGTGTGATAACTTGGGGCAAAAACTTAAATCCTATTATTCCTCCCTATTGACTCAGTTAGACTCCCATTGACTCAATTAGATTTATCTATTCATTTACCCAACATTCAGCAATTGATTCAGTGGGTCTACTCCAGGTGAAACTAAGCAACAGGATTCTGACCCAAGACCGCTGTGACCCTTTTTAGAGACTAACACGTTTATTGTCATACCCTGATTTGCTTTGGAGTCTGATTTGACAGCCTGGATGCCAATTTGGTTCAGACTGATTCAGATCCAGTCTACTCTTTGTATCTCAAATCTAAAATAGAGATTTGGAGGTACAAAATGGTTGTACGGCCATATTTATTCTAGCATGATCTTTTATGGGCTACTTTATATAAATACTCCAAAACCAAATACTGAGGGGGGATATTATAAGCCCATGTACATGTTTACAGGCTCCATTTTATGCACAAATCCTTACTATCCCATGTTAAAATTATCATACCTTCAGGTTAAATATCAAAGATATTGCCATATAATGTTTTCTCCCTATGTGGCAGTAACCCCTATGCAGGAAAAATGTGTACACTGTAAGTTATGGAATAGACCACTTCATTTCATAACATGCAGCACAGGAGTTAGGAAGCCAATATGAAATTGTTACAAAAGAAGCAACTGTAAGTAGAGGAAAATATAAAATTTCCCATCAGGAATGGTGAACCTGTAGCCTTCCAGATGTTGTCAGATTGCACAGCATGGACAATAGTAAGGGATAGTAGAAGCTGCATTCAAATAAGCATTGGAGAACCACATGTTCTCCATCCCTGTTTTAGGTACTACCATAAAAACTTCAAGACACACTGACAAAAATCCAAGGTTATGAAGTGCTCATTTGGAATGAAGCTCCATCAAAATCAAAGATGGAGTGCTGTCTTTGGAGATATGATTCACAAATTATCAGTAAAGGTTCCACAATTCTGACCAGCATCCTAACACAAATAGCAATTAACTGTTTGCCTGCTCATACAAATCCAATTTCAGATTGCTGCCCCCTCCTCCAATTCATTTTCTATTTGTTTTAATGGGACCATTTGAGGAAATGCAAACTAGGGGCACCAGGCCTTCTGATATGCATTAAATTCAGAGCAAGAACAAAGAGTTAACACTGCCTTACCTTCTTCCCTACACACACACTAGAGTTCCCACTGAGTGTGTTTCCCCATGCCCCACAATTGGCAGTTACCAAAATATAACCCTGCACTCAAGGACAGAACAGTAGTTTTAATATGTAGTTTGGCTCTAACCCACATATAGTTTGGCTTTAACCCACAACTAAGGATGTAGTCCTTTGAATGTCAACTTAGAAGTAAGACAAAAATGTATTTCCTCTGGCTTTGCTAAATAATGGCCAAGATCCTACATAATGCTCATATAATGTAAATATACACTTACATAGTTACACACTGGTTGTGCTGCATTACCCTTCTGAATAGTGACAATGTGCAACCCACTGTGTATTTACCAATATGCTTCTTTTTTTTGCTTCCATTTTGCGATTAGAAACAGATAGTGGCTATTTTGGTAATACAGTGAATACAATGTTACATCGAAGGTACTGACAAATAGTTACACACCATCCAAGAATGTCTACTGCATGGTTGCAATCTTGTCGGTTAATCTCAATTAGAGTAGACCTCTTTAATCAGCTGGTGAATGGTGAGTTAACACATGGGTAAACTCAACTGATTCAGTGGCTTTATTCTGGTCTGGACAAAAAGTTGTACTTAGGCCCATGTGAAATCACTACATTTGTAAAACTCTTCTCATATACCCAGGAGCTGAATAACATCCATTGCACCACAGCTTAAGAAAAAAACAACTGCATGTATAATGGAACTTATACAGATGTGTAACACCAACTGGATTCTGGCCCTTGGGTTTTCTAAATAATGATGGGTTTCAACTTAGACACAGTCTTTAATGGAAACTTAACTTTGGTTTTACAATAGGAATGACTACACATGTCAGTTCTCCTATTTGATAGGATGCCATTATGGTTATACCACATAACTATATGTGTTATGCATCTCAGCCAAAATCCATCTTAACATTCATCACAGCACTGTGATTTTTCACTCTTCCCACAGTCTTCTCCATCCCTGGAGAAGGTTTTTAAGCACTGCATATCAATTATAGCCTTACAGAGCTGTTTGAGTGTCATCCCAAAATGTGAGTATCAGTACAAAATTGGGGAATAATTAGCTCAAAGTCAAGTGGCCTGCAGAAGGGAGGTAATGTAATGAAGTCTTTCTACCTGTGCTTATGGGGCACTTACAGGAAAGAACCAGAGAGTTTAAATTGTGAACTAAAAATATGTTTTTTAAAGAGACATTCACACAAGCACACAAAGACTTAAGCACTCATATCGGCATACAAAGATTAGCCTAAGGAAAAGGGAGGAAAGTGTGACAGAGGACTTTCAGGGATGAGACTGTAATTACTGGTCCAGAGAGCAGTGAGGAAAGCAGCAACGTGGCTTAGGTAGGCACCTAAGGACAGTTCTCATTCAGGAATCAAATGGACAGCATGCCATTCAGAAAGGAGAGAGACTGCACTTGACAGTCTGAATTCAGGGGTAATTAAACCCAAAAAATATCATGCAAGTATGAGTGTGAATAACTCTCCCAGCTAAGTGGATAATGGGAGTTATAATACAAACAATGAAGTTGGGATGGAGCTAATGGTCTTTAGGTGACCAAAGGATAATGGCTGTCATAATAGCCGAATATTGTGGAGAGATAGGAAGACAATAGGGAAATGTCCAGGTGTGTGGGGTCAGACTTAAGACAATCACAGTTTGGTGAGGCTTTCCCCTTTCAGTTCTGAGATGTCTGGCTCATTATCTTTTAAACCCATTTGTCTTGAGGCACTATTAGCCTCAAAATGACTTGATTCTTGCCTAAGAGTGGCTGACCTGCCTTGCAATCTCACATTTAAAGTCAGTAATATGCCTCTTCCAGCGTGACCTCTCAGTCACTTCAGATATTATTTGTATCAACACCAATTAATAGTGCTAGTTAAATAATATTTGCCAATTAAACAATGCCAATCATGGGAGATGCGCACTGTCATAATATGAGCCTCCTCACTTGAGGGCCACAGTGGATCAAATAAATGAGCATTTGTGCAAGGTCCCATCCCCTCAGTGCTCTCTCTTCTTGTGTTGAATGGAAGGGACTTTTACTTGCTTTTATTTTAGCACAGGAACTAGAGTCAAGTCATTGGGCCATCTAGCTCAGTATTGTCCACTCTGATTGCCAGAGGCTCTCCGGGGTTTCAGTCCTGATTTATTCCTAGCCCTACCTGGAGACTCTTGGTATACTCTGATTTTCTTCTCTCCAAGTACTAACAGGCTCAAACCCTATCTAGCTTCCAAAGGCCGGGTGCACTCAGAAAGCTCCACATAAACAGGAACTCTGATAAGCCACACAAAAGTTTCAGAGGGCTATCACATGATCAAGAACCCTGAAAAGCCACCCAGACGTTTTCCCCTAATGTTCAAGTGAACATAAACAGAAGCTCCCTTCAGATCTTCCCCTTCAGCACAGGAATGGTAGAGGCCAAACATATGGGAAGGGGACCACTGCGGACCAGGGTATGTGTTCCCACTTTTCCTCTCCACTTTTCTGCCTCATGTGAGCAGGTTCAATGACTACACAAGTATTATGTTTGATTAAACAGAGCTTGGAAAAGCTACTTTCCTGGACCACAATGCATTGAATTCTCCAGCCAGCTTGGCCACAGGCTGTGGTAGGTGAAGGAATCTGAGAATTTGAGCCTAAAATCTAACTTTTTCAGTTCCTATTGATTAAAATTCAGCTTATGCTGAGAAGAGATATCTCCTCCTTCTCCATTATGATCATTGTCATCATCATCATCATGAATGCTAAACAGTTTATAGAATGTAACAGTGACAGTTTCTGTGCCCAATGGATTGATTATTTTCCAGGAGATGCACTAGACGGGGAAAAACACAGAGTTGAGAAAGTACACTGGAAATGGTGGATGGCAATGAAGCAGCAAGAAAAGAGAGCTTTACCGGATATCACTGAAAGCTGCAGAAGATGAAACATTTTGGCAGTGGCATAGACATTCCCTCCCACCCATTTTTTTCTTGAAGTCTGCATGGCAAATGCCTGGGGACAACAATCCCTTTAATTCATAATGAAGACAACAGCAAAATGAAATCCAATTAATTATTTTCAGTTCCTATAAAACAGAGTAAATCACTCTATTGAGTTGGTGGGGATTTTTTCCCCTCATGCTTTCTCTGTCATTCCTCATCATTAGAGATGGAAAGAAGAGAGGGAAAGAAATGGTTGTTTCAGCACATTTTAAGCAGACCACTTTTTGATCTCCTATAAATCACAGTGAAAATGCGCAGCTAAATGTGCAAACAAGTGATTGATACTGGCATAAGGGAAAGATATTGCTTGAATGTTACCCCAAACAAATTCACTACCCTACTCTAGAGCAACCTATTATATTAAGAAGCATCTACTGGTAAGCTATTGTAGCAAAGCATTGCTAATTTCCCACTACTCCTCTGAAAATGAACTGGGAAAAAAATATCTCTCCTTGAAAGATGATCCTGGAATCAACAAATTCTCCGTTGAGACAGAAACTATCACACTGGTAGCAGTTCAGATAAATGAGTGATAAGAGAACAATAAGTTGCATATCAATACAGCCTTCCATTGGACCCTATTATAGGAAGAACATGTGGCTATAGCTGACTTTACCTTTAGTACACATCCTCCAACTGTCCTGTTTTGGCAGGGACAGTCCTGATGAATTCCTTGTTGGTCCACTGATTTCTTATCCCAAAATATGCGGAACCTCAAAAGTTCCTCTATTTGTACCTGCACCTTTTTTGAATTAGCGAAATTAGCAGACCTTTATTTCTGAACCTATGGGGAGCAACCTAGTGAGACCTTCCACCAATGTTTACAGGATCACTGACAGAAGGAGATCAGCCAGAAGACTTGAAATTAAATTTAAAAAGTATTTATTGAGAGAAGACACACACACACACACACAGATCATCACTCATGCACACAATCGCACAAGGCTAACTGAGAAGAAAGAGAGGAAAGCAGATAGTGGCAGTTACAGGGATCGGGTAATGTTTACCATCTGGAGAGAAGACGGCAAAAGAGACATGGCTTGGGCTTGCACCCAAGGACAGAACCAGTTGGGATTCTGGGTGACAGAGTGAATCTCTAGCAAATTACTCTACTGATCAGTACAAAATTGGGACTATTTATATCCAAAATCTACTCTCAGGGATTGGGACTATTGGGACTATTTATATCCAAATTGGGACTATTTATATCCAAAATCTACTCTCAGGGACTAAGTGTTAATGGTTTTCTGGCCACTCAGACAATGGGGTTTCATAAACAGCTGATGTAGTTTGGAATGCGTTGATGGGCTTAATACTGGGTGTCAAAGGCATTAATGGCTCTGTGATAGCCCAGAAATTGTGGATGGAATCGAGGACAAAAGAAAGAGGGTGTAGGTGAGGGGTCTATGTGCTTGATGTGACCATTGATTTTAGTGGGAATCTTCCTGTTGTGTCATTTCCCACTTGACACATCCTTTGTTTCTGATGTCTTGCAGCTCAATTTCCTTGTCTCAAAGGGGTTTCTCTGACACATGTGCTTGCCAAGTTGTCATCCTCTGAACCAGCCCCACCATCTCGTCAATACAGGGTCACCTTTCTATCAAGCCTGAATGATGTATGTTGCCAATTAAACTATATTGAGCCAATTAATGTTTGGAGGTGTGTGAGGTGGTGTAACACTTTCAACTGCTTTTAAAATGCTCCAGTTTCTCTCTTTTCCTCCCACTTACTTCATTTACAACAAACTGAGTTCAAAGTGTAAATTCATTTTGCTCTCAACCCAATGCAGGGAGAGGAAAGGAGGAGGACAAATCCTTCCCTTCCCAGTAGACTCAGGCAAAAACAAACTGCTGCTGACTTTCCTAGCTTGTGCATCCTTTCTCTACAAGACCTTCAGCCACCTCAATCACAATATGATGTTGCTTTGTGACATGTATCCCATTTGTCATCTACAAAATATTAGAAGCTATTTTATCCCCCTAGTTAATTTTCTAAGCAGGAACCAAGACATACAAAGAACAGGAAGAAAAACCTATAGCTGCTGGACTGATTCTGTGCCCAAAATCAGTCTTTGACCATCACAGTTCCAACCAACAACTGTCTCCTTGCTTCCTTCTTATTATCATGGACACTGTTGTTTGACCATATAGATGGCCCAAAGAAATTGGTGAAATCAATCTAGACCACTCCAGTATAAATAAAAGAGGCAGATATCCCCCAGCCCCCTCACCAACCTTTCAGAGCCCTATTTAGGGTTGTGAAAAAAAATCTCATTAATGGCCTTGTTCTCATTGAGAACACATTGTTGACATATTGCAATGTTCGGTTTGAACACATTGAGTAAGAGAGCTTAGAATTTGCTACATCCTGGGAGACTTCTTAACTCCTTTGTGAGAACCAAACAAGGCCTGCAATTCTGTTGCTTAGTCTCAACTGTTGTTGTTGTGTGCCTTCAAGTCATTTCAGACTTTTAGCAATCTTGAGGGAAACCTATCACGGGGTTTTCTTGGCAGGATTTGTCCAGAGGAGATTGCCTTTGGTTCTTTTTAAGGATGAGAAAGTGTTTACCCATTGAATTTCCATGGCTGAGTGGGGATTTAAGCCCTCATTTCCAGAGTCACAGGCCAACACTTAAACTACTATACCATGCTAGATCTTAGGGCCTTTCCACCATACACTGTTATAGTGCTATTATTCCACATTCAACTTCCTGTGGAATTCTGGGGTTTGTAGTTTACTGAGGCCAAAGAGCTCTCCGGCTGAGAATTCTAAATGTCGCTTCCTAAACTGCAAATCCCAGGATTCCACAGGAGGTTGAAAGTGGAATAACAGCACTATTTGGATTAAAGTTTGGAACATATAGATAAATTTAAATGACTGAGTAGGTCTA
Organism: Ctenosaura bakeri; assembly: GCA_948474755.1. NCBI lineage: Eukaryota > Metazoa > Chordata > Lepidosauria > Squamata > Iguanidae > Ctenosaura > Ctenosaura bakeri. The sequence goes on from CAOLHI010004721.1 coordinate 90,672, forward strand.
CTCTATTTGGAACCAATAATAGGATGCATGTCAAAGGCATTTTGTTTTTTTTGTTTTTAGAGAGGGAGAGTATTCTACATTTTGTGACAAGTTTCTTTGAAGAGAACTAGTATTATTATTATTTTTTACTTTGTGAAGCTGAGCACACACACTGTAAACATAGAAAGATTTGCTGATTGATCAAAAAGCTACAAACAGCCCATCCAGTACTCCCATTACATTTTTGTCTTGAGACATTTAAGGCTGTAAAGCTCAAAAACACCATATTTCACTCAGCATATGAACAAAGTGAAATCTGCTCTTATAATAGGTAGCAATGGCTGTAGGGTTGCCAAGTAAAATAAGGGACAGGGCTCCTGTATCTTTTATGGTTGTAAAAAAGAAGAAGAAAATTTCAGCAAGTGTTGCTGACATGAAAAGTAACAACTACAGAAATTTCCCCTGCTACTGAAGTATTACAATTACAGAAGTCCTGTCCCTTATTTTAACTGGTGACCCATGATGTCTGCTACCATGGATGGCATTTATTTATTTATTGCCCTCTTTTTCCCTCCTCAAAAGTAGGACTCAAGGTAACTGAAAAATAGATTACAGAATCATAGAATTATTGAATTGGAAGAGACCACAAGGAATATCTAGTCCAACCCCCTGCTATGCAGGAACACACAATCAAGGCACAACCAAAAGATGGCCATCCAGTCGCTGTTTAAAAACCTCCAGAGAACGAGACTCCACCACACTGTGAGACAGAGTATTCACTGTCAGATTGCTCTTACTGTAAAGAAATTCTCCCTAATGTTTAAGTTTATTTTTTCTCCCTCAGGTTTGAAAACACTGCTCCTTGTTCTGGTCTCTGTAGTAGCAGAAAACAAGCTTGCTCAATCTTCCATACCTTCAAATATTTAAATATAGCTATCATATCACCTCTTAACCTTCTCTTCTCCAGGTTAAACATACCCAGCTCCCTAAGCTGCTGCTCATAAGGCACGATTTCTAGATGTTTTACCATTTTGCTCACCCTTCTCTGAACGTTTGCCAGCTTGTCAATATCCTTCTTGAATTTTGGTGTCCAGAACTGGACACAGTATTCCAGGTGAGGTCTCCCCTAAGTAGAGTAGAATGGTACTATTATTTCCCGTGATGAAGACAATATACCACTGTTGATGCAGCCTAGAATCACACTGGCTTTTTTTTAGCTGCCTCTTGGTGCTGTTACACCAAGCCAAGCTGCTCTTTCCTATCGGAAAGCCAGCTGTGAAATCTCTGTCCTTGTCACCTCCTCATCAAAATGTACACCAGGAAGGAGGCCAAGCTGGGGACAGTTGGGGCTTATATAGCCTCTGACTCTACCCCCAACTTCAATGCAAAATGATGGACATGTTGCTTGCTCGCTCCTCCTTTTCTGGGATGGTGGAGATCATGGAAATCCACCCTGCATCTGCAGAATTTAGAGTGATGACAGCAGAGAGTAAAAGAGACATCAGAAGGAGACTTAAAAAGTCCCATATATAGAACTCCTGGAAATTGCAGCAAGAATTATAGACTAAAATGGTCCCTAATAGAGCAATCCCTTTTAAAGGTATGATTTAAAATTTATATTGGCTGTCCCTCATTTGAGGGGAAGTTTTGTGTGAAAGCAGCATGATTCTAAATGAAGGTGAAGAAAAAAGAAGAAAAATAATATGAGATTTATTTATTTTTTTAAAAAGTACAAGACAGATTTGTGGAACAAAAGGCTTTCAGTGGCTAATGGCTGTGATGGGTATGAGTCAGAGAGAGCCTTTCAATGCCAGTTGTGGAAACATGAGCAGTTTTGCTCATGCCCCACTTGTGAGTTTTGCTGAGATATCTAGTTGGCTGGTGTGGGAACAGCATGCTGGAGGATTATTAACCAGCACAGTTAACACGACATCAGTGTTACATGTGCTCGATCAAAGCTGTGCCCTTTTCCAGGGAAACCAGACCAAGCCTAAGCCATTCATATCATAGTCACATCCAGATTGGATTACTGTCATGTCTTCTACATCAGTCTGCATTGGAAGGCAGTCCAGAAACTGCAATTGACCCAGAATATAGCTTCCAAGATATTTACTAGAGCAGCTTATCAGATGGCTGTACAAGCACAGAGCTGCAAAGCTTCGGGACTTCTGAACAAAAATATTCCATTTTCAGTGAACACGGATGAAATCACCAGAATGGCTGAATGGCCAAATTGTAAATATTAATAACATTTTTTTAATTTCAGTCAGTCTTAAAGCACATATGTATTGCTGCATTGTTTAAGCATTCATTCATGGCCCATTGTCTCCCCTCCAGAAAGCATCAAGGTCACAAAGTTTCAGCCCCTTCCTTCCTTTACAGTAGTTTATGCAAGTTCCATAATATAAACAGGAACTCTCCCTGTTGGAATTGGACAATTGGCGCATAGGAAGAAATGAAGTACCTCTGACAATGGGAAACTGTGTTTCAAGAGAACCCCTTGCCAATTCTGCTCCTGCACATACTGCTAGCACTATCACACCAGCCTGCCAGTGCCATCTGGCTCTCCTGGCTCAAATGCCCATTAGCTCATATGTGGCACTGAGCTGAACTATGACAAGGCACAGATTGTATAGTTCTATCAAGAACTGGTGCACAGCTGATGTTCAACCAGCTTTCGAGTCTGTGGAGGTTGAGCAGAAAATAATAACATACCAGCTCATGCAATCAACAGAAGCTTGTGGTAAAGCTTTTTATGGACTGTATCACTTCAAACTGCATGCACACTTGAGGGAGTTGCAAACTTATTCAAAAACAAAACAAAGCTGCATTGTATGAAAACAACTCCTTACAAATAATGAACAAAGATATAGAATCATAGATTCACAGAGTTGGAAAAGACCACAAGGGCCATCCAGTCTAACCCCCTGCCATGCAAGAATTTATATCAAAGCACTCCCAACAGATGCCCATCCAGCCTCTGCTTAAAAACCTCCAAAGAAGGAGACTCCACCACGCTCTGAGGCAGCATATTCCACTGCCAGACAGCTATGACATTTTAAGCTGTGCAATTGTTTTAAATTATTGTAAATATTTACTGTGTTTTAAATTGTGCTTGCATTTGACACTATTTTAATATTTTTTTGGATGCCCATGGGATCTTATGATATCAGGTGTGAAATTAAGATATAGATAATACTCATTGAGGTATGTTTAGAAGGTTCTGCGCTTATTATTTGATATGCAAGTTTCCAAGGCAAGGGGAATCTTTGCTTTGAGTTGATTCCCTATAATTTGCTTTCTTGACCGTGGGAAGTGCAATCCTTACTCTAAGATATACCAGCTATAAGAGGTTAAGATCAGGCATAAGTCTTTCTTCCAGAAGAAATCTTCTTCTTCTACCAAAAATCCTCTTCTGCCAAGATAATGCTCTTCTGCTGGCTGATCCAAGAGATCTCTGCTGACAGAGCAATCTACCAACAGAAATGCTCTGCTGGCGGAAGAGCCAATTGGTGGTGGACAAAAGGTAGAGTGACAAAGGGGCTGAGAGATGCAAGAATCACACATCTCACAGACCAGGCACACAGCTACAGTGCTGGCATAAAGTTAATTTTGAAAATCCCTATGCTAGATTCAGATCCAGCTCAACTTCAATTCACTTAATGTCAGCTCAACTGAGCTTTGGCCATCTTGGCAGGTTAGGATTGAGTTCTTGGGCTGCCATCTTTTTTTTCCGCCTGGGTAAACAAGGTTATGCCCTTAAGTCTGTTATGAAGATATAATCTGTAAATACAAACTAACATGGAATCGAAGACAATTCTGCTTACCCCCTCTCCCAGTATCTTGCTCAAGACAAGCAGCAACCTCTCCTGTTCAAACACATTGCTTTCCCTGACAGGAAACTAATAATGCAGAGAGAAGTCCTAGGTGTTCCCCTCGTCATATATTGAAGAAAACAAGGCAGATAAAACCTGAATAAGACTTTTCCTAAGGAAAGAATGGGTCAATTGACATAAGGTTGATATCCTCAACATCATTTCTATATTCAGCATTGCATCAAGTTTTCTACCACAGTCTCTCTGGATGAGAATATATAATGTCCAGGTTGGCTTGTGCCAGAGTATTTCTCATTTGTGAGAATCTAATACCTGTTACAAATCCATATCTCGTAATAAGGCAAGGTTGTAGAAGTCTCCTGCGCATTCAACAACATTATTTTCTTTAGCTTTTTTTTCCTTAAAAAAAAAGAGGACTAGCTGCACAAGAAACAATATCAGGGTCAGTGTGTTGAGGTACTAAGCAATATTACCATAAGCAGAAAAGTGATGTGCTTTTGCATTTACTTTTATTATGCGTGCTGAACTCATTTCATACACTTGGAAAGCAAAACTATAAGCAAAATGATAACATCTGTATTATTCTCCTATAGATTATGCACACCAATAAACAAACTGAAACAACCTTAATCTTGAGTGCTGCAATCTGTGAGGAAAGACTCTTGTATTTTCCAGTATTTCCTGAGGTAATTTTTTTTTCTCTTTGTATCCAGCAGGTATGGTACAGAACTGGAATCTTTTTGTGCAGGCAGGTTATTTATCTTTCCAAAATAGCCTTTGTTAGAAGGCGAGGCTGAAGTCTAGAGACCATTTCAAAACAATATTAGTCATCTCGGAATACTTTGTCAGCCAGATAAAAACATAAATGGGCTTGAGGTTATTTTAGGAGCTCCTGCTTTCCCTGGCTGTTTCATTTTTGATAAGACAGTTCAACCTTATCCACAGAGAGGGAGGGGAAAAAACGCACCAAACATTTTGTATTACAGACAAAGTGTGTGTATGAGAGAGCTGCATGTTATACAAGCCTTTGAGATCTATGTATGCTTACTCAACCTGTGGATAGTTAGATAAAAGTTCTGAAAAGACCTAGCTGACTCAGGCCTTTTCCGCACCGGGCTATTAAAACGGTGCAGAGTAACCTCCAACGGAGGTCTTCTGCACCATAAAGTGGACTGGGACTGACTACTGGAACTGGTCACGCAGCGTGTTTTTTGAAAACCTCTTTTTAGAGGTTTTTAAAAAGCATGGAGTGTGCGACTCCGTGTCACTCCATCGCCGTGCTCTGGTGCAGATTTGCAGGCACGCAAGTGCATGCCTGCAGATCTGCCGGGGGCGGGCTTTAGGCTGGCAAGCTTCTCCGGTTGGTGGAGAGCCTCCACCAACCAGAAGCCACCATTTTGGATGCCAAAGCAGTGCAGAGTAAAGAGCCCGCACTGTTCCTCATCCCGATGGACTTGCCTGGATGGAGAAGAAAGCCGGTGAGTCCCGGTTTTGCCCGTTTATTTTCACACATGCGGAAAGGCCTCAGCTCTTCCCAAGTAGGCAGTAAAGGCAAAAGATATCAGGAGTAGGGACGTAATTATTCGCTGTTCTTCTTCTCAGAAAATAACAAATAATTTTCATAATTTTCTTCCTGCTGAAAGGAAATCTTCCAAAACTACAGTTTTCAAATCCTATTCACAATTCAGGATTTATTCTGGGCAAAATTCACACATGGTTGTTTTACACCAAAAATGGCATTCTTTGTGCAGGAAAAGAATATTTTCTGTGCACAAAATATTTTCTGCATAGAAATATTCTTTTCTGCACAGAAAATGCAGAAAATGCTGTTTTCTGTGCAAACCACCCCCATGCAAACTTTGCAGGGAATGATCCCCTAATTACAGCATTTTCCTCATCAGAAGCAGTTTTTTCTGTACAATCACGTGCGAATTTTGCATAGAATTAGTCCTGAACATTAAAGATTCTCATCAGTCTGGGTTCTTCCTATCAGAGTTTCTCAACAGTTAAAAAACATATTTCTCAAACATTTTAAAATATTTTCAATTTTCTTCCCATCCCTGCTTGAGAATCCACAATAAGGAAGAGTGACCATGGTGATTTTTAGATGATTGTGTCAAAGAAAGGGTAGGGATTCTGTACTTTTAATATTTGCATTAAAAAGGAGATTGTAGAAGGGTGGTTGTCAGTGAAGGAATGACTGCTGAGTTCCCTCTTGTACACCATTAGTAAAACTGCAAAAGTTATGCCCTCCTTTCCATCCAGTTAGATTTTTATTTTCTAACTAGGGCCATTTCTGCAGTACACTGTTATAGTGCTATTATTCCACTTTCAACATCCCGTGGAATTCTGGGGTTTGTAGTTTACTGAGGGCAAAATGCTTTCTGGCTGAGAATTCTAAATGCCCCTCCCTAAACTGCAAACCCTAGGGTTGGATAGGATGTTGAAAGTGGAATAATAGCACTATAACATTGTAGTGTGGAAATGGCCTAGATCTTTTGGATGTCAAGGACCACCTTGGGCCTGTCAGTGGTATTCTTACAGTGTGGTTTTGCTTCATGTAACCTGATCTGGATAGTAATATACTGAATGAATTGAGGGACTGAGGGGATAGAAAAGCTTATTTGTACGTCCAAAAGTGTTCCCAGAAGGCAAGATGCATCCTCTCATCTCTGCCAAAACTCTGGGTCGCTGAAGCTGGAATGGGTTTTGAGTCCATTCTGAGCATACCCAGTATGAATAAAACCTTGGGCAGTGGGACATTTCTGTATGACCCATTAGCCACACCAGAGACTGCATGAGGGTACTGAGCTCCAGGACTACCCATGCCCCCTGCTGGACCTGTGAGGGCCACACTTCTTCTTACACCACCACACCAAAAACTTCTTTAAAAATACATTTGAAAAATGCCAACCATGCCCTCTAGAATCTGGGAAGGGGATGGAATTTTACCCAGTTCTGTCCTATAAATGTGATTTATGCCCTTTCCACATGAGGCAGTTAAAACGGGCCAAGGTGTCCTGGCACGGAGGTCGTCCACACCTTGGATTGGACTAGGTGCAGGCTATTTAATTTAGTTCCGCACCTTAGTCCGATTCAAACCGCCCCCAAGTGGTCCTCCAGTGTGATAAGTAGAGACCAGAAAAAACAGGTCTTTACATTTTCTGGAATGTGCCATTGTGTTCTTACTTACCTGTGCAGATGCTCAGGCTCGCACCAATGCAAGCCTGCGATCAGCAGAGGGTGGGCAGTGAGCGTGGCTAGCGTCAATGGTTGGTCCATTCCCATGAAGACACCGGAAGCCACCAATTTGAGCCGGAAGCCACAGAAAGCCACCATTTTGAGCCAGAGCAGTGAGGATCTACAGACCTTACACTGCTCCAGTTTGCCCTGCACCAATGGAGGAACCCTGCGGAAGGGCTCAAGAGAAAGTCTGTGTTACTTCAGACCCAAGAAGAGCCGGTAAGTAACAGCATGGAGTGATTCACTCGCCTCGTGCAGAAAGGGCCTTAGACTTAAGAGAGCTCCCCCTCTGACTACACAAAGCAAACCAGAGGTAATTGGACATCACTTCCGGGTTTGTAAATGGGCCTCTGAACCCAAAAATATTTTGGAGGAAGGAACTGGCAATATGCCTCCCTGGGCCTCTAGAGGGAACAAGGCAGCTTCGCAGTATATCATTACCATCAGCATCGTCATCATCATTTTTATTTATATCATGCCTTTTACCCAGAACCATGGCTCAAGATGGCTGATAAATCAAAACAAGCCATGAAAAATATATAAAACAGTTTAAAGCATAGAATTACCAGCAATAAAAATCAATTGAAAAACAGCACAATTAAGAACAAGATAATTTAAAACAATACAGCTCTCTATTAAAAGCTGTCTATTTAAAATAAACATTCAATTCTCAAAATCCTCTTAGCTGTTTTTTTAAAAAAAAATTGTCGGGTGATGGGAAAAATAATGAAGAGGGAGCTGTTTGTGACTCCCTAAGAAGTGAGCTCCAGATCTCAAAGTAAGCCTCCAAGAATGACCTAGATTTTGTGAGGGAGGCATGGAGGTATAGGGGTGAAGAAAGCCTTTAGTGACACTCCTGGAACTGCATTTGACCTGCATGCCACCCTATGGCCACTCTTTGCTAGGTGCATGGATAGTGACATTTCAGAATGGCTGGAAAAAAAATATTAAATTGATGGACATTATCTCAGTGGCTGTTGAGGCTTCATTTCCAACCACTTGCCATTCTAGAAAAGATATGGCTGAATCTGTCATTTCTGCTTTCTGTCAGAGTTCAACTCCCTGCCCATGCCTCTCTGCCAACAAGGGAAGGAAGGCGATAATACTTGCCCAAGAGGAGGAGGCAGCGGGGAGTGTCCAATGCAAACAATCAGTAGAAGCATAGGTTATTGTGGGTTATCCGCACTTTGAAGCTGTGTTTTAGTAGTATTTGCTCCTGACATTTCGCCTGCATCTGTGACTGGAATCTTCAGAGGATCTAGTGGCATGGAAGTGAGACAGAGTATATATACTTGTGTAGTCCCCCCGTGGGAAGAAGCAATTTGCATATGTAACAGTTGGCCTGAATTAGAGTCACAGTTCTTTTTTCTGTGGTGCCTGTTTCAGTAGAAGTGCTAGTCAAGTCAAAGTCAAGGTCAAATCCAAAAGGTCCAGAATGCCAAAGGTCCATCCAAAAGGGATCAAGAGAGCTGGAACACAAGGGTCATGAGGGCTTGAGTAGCGATTTGCTACAAGTAAATAGCAAACCACATCAAGAGACTTATATAGCTGACGGAAACAGGTGTTACTCTTCATTGTTCTGTTTTCTCAATCTCACCAAAATGACTTCCTTCTGAGCTGCTTGTTTTTTGTCTCCTCTGTGATTGGGAGCTGGGGGACAAAGGTGGATCTAAATCATTGCTGGTCCCCTCTCCCACTGGCACTGGTTGCAGCAACTCTGTCTCAGTTTGTCTTTCAGCTGATGGGGGTGTTGGCAAGGTAGTTTGGTCTATCACTGCCTCTGTTTCTGGCACAATCAATTGCTCATTGACCTCTGAGCCATAATCTAGCACACTTTCCTTGGAAACCACTCTTGCAAAACAAAACAAACAAAATGCTCAACCATCTGCCCTAGTCAAATTCAATGTTATTGTTGTGTGCCTTCAAGTCATTTCTGACTTATGACAACCCTAATGTGAACATATCACTGGGTTTTCTGGGACTAAATTTCCATGGCCAAGTGGGGAACTGAACGCTGGTCTCCAGCTTAGTAGTCCAACGTTCAAACCACTACACTGTGCAAATCCAATGAGTGAAGCTACTGCCAGCATTGTTGTTGTTGTGTGCCTTCATGTCATTTCCAACTTATGGTGACCCGAAGGCAAACCTACAATGGAGTTTTCTGGGGCTGAGAGTTTTTGACATGTCCAAGGTTACTCAGTGGGTTTCCATGGCTGAGCAGGGAATCGAATCCTGGTCTCCAGGGTTGTAGCCCAATGCTCAGATGATTACACAATACTGGTTCTCATTTCCTGCATGGAGGAGCAAATTACACCTGCTATCCATGTGATTCTTAAATTATGAGGAAACAGGCACTAAAGAAAAAGTCTTAGTGACTCTAATTCAGCACTACAAAGTTGAGTGAAGAAAATAGGATTCCGTCAAAGTCAAATTTTGAGGAGGTTAAAACCTCAGGAGAAAAATACGTCAATTTTCCTTTCTCTCATATTTTTTAAACAAAAAGATTTGTTAATAAATAATATCATTTGTTTTCTGTAAAAAAAAATGCCACAATTCTGTACAGGAGGCAGTGTACTTTGTGGAAAATATACCATATGCTGTGCAAAAAAGTTCCTTTCTCATTTCACATTACATTTTTGTGCAAAACACATTTTTATGCAAATTATTTTTTTCCAAATGTCCCAAAAGTGCAAATAGTCACTGAAAAGGAACCTTGTATTCTCATGCATCAGGGAGCAAACTAGTGAAATTATTCATTCCTACAGACAAGAATGAAATAAATGATGGCTGGGAGCATCCAAGGCATCATTTTGATTTCCAATGTATTTGCTTCATCCCTGTCAATGTATATAAATATTTGACATTGCAACTCATGAGTGCTACTGCTGCCTAATAAACCCTCCCAAGCAAATACATGATCCCATAGCAGACCCACTTTCATATGTATAATACTATTTAACTTCAAGTAGGGAGGAAATTACAACCTCCTATTTTCCTATTCCACAATCTTCATATTATGTGGAATCATACAATCATAGAGCTGGAAGAGACCACAAGGGCCATAAAATCCAACCCTCTACCATGGAGGAAAATACTGTCAAAGCACTCCTGACAAATGTTTAAAAAACCTCCAAAGAAGAAGACTCTGCCGCACTTCCAGGCAGCATATTCCATTGTTGAACTGCTCTTACCATCAGGAAGTTCTTCCTAATGTTTAGATGGAATCTCTTTTCCTGAAGTTTGAATCCATTGCTCCATATCCTAGTCTCTGGAGCAGCAGAAAACAGGTTTGCCCCATCCTCCATATGAAATCCCTTCAGATATTTAAACATAGTTATCATTTCACCTCTTGACCTTCTCCTCTTCAGGCTAAGCATACCCAGCTCCATAAGCTGGTCCTCATAGGGCCTTATTTATAAGGCATAGTTTCTAGATCTTTTATGATGCCCGTTGTCCTCCTTTGGATGTGTTCCAGCTAATCAATATCCTTCCTGAACTGTGGAGGCCAGAACTGGACACAGTATTCCAGATGGGGTCTGACCAAAGCAGAATTAGAATGAATGCAATCTTGTTTCATTGCTCTATTCAAGGACTGATGTGATGTCAAGGATGAATCATGAGTGTTAACTTATAATGCGCTGATCAGTAGAAGTCTTTTTTCACACTTGCAGTTATCTCCAACATCTTGAATGTTCGATTTCCACAATACCACTTTGCTTACATTGCTTAAGTCTAGTTTGCTACTACCATCTAGCATTCCACCTAAATATTAGGAAAAACTTCTTCATTGCAGAACTTTCCAGCAGTGGAATAGACTGCCCCAGAGTACACTAAACTCTCCTTTAGAGATCTTTAAACAGAGGCTGAACAGGCATGTTTCAGGCGTGCTGTTGCTAAGTATTCCTGTAGGGCAGTGGATGGACTAGATGGCCTTTGGGAGCGCTACGTACTCTACGATTCTCAGGTTCTATTAACTGTGCATGCTATAGTTAAAAGGGAAATGCAAAACACAAGAGGAGGGCATGCAAACACAATGAGAAATGATAAAACATTGGTTACAGGGAAAGAAGGACTGATGCATATTTTATTATCACTCTATAGCTAAAAGCTCTCAGAGCAACACAGAACTAAATGTCAAAATTGATGTATCTACATGCAGAAAAAAAAGACAATTTTAAACAATCAATCAAATCAGCATTTATTTATTTATTTATTTATTAAAAAGGGGGAGACTGCTAAAACAAGCACAATGAGAGTAGTCTAAAAATACAATGGAGATGAAATTCATTGAAAATATAACTTGGCTTATGTTGGTTATCCTTAGCTGTTCTGTAGTTAATTTGATATACTCAATAAAAGTGATTTTAACTACTACAATTTTTTTAGCAGAAATTTAGTAGAAATTGCTAGATGGATACAATGTATATGTATGTATGTGTGTGTGTGTGTGTGTGTGTGTGTATATATATATAATAAAAACTCTTTTTTCTTTTCCTTTTTTGTATGTGAGAATAAAATAAAATAAAAATATAATGGGAAAAAAATAAAAAAATAAAAGTGATTTTAAGAAACATGGAAGCAGAGAACTACAAATGGATTTAAACCAAAGAAAATAAACACGTTCTTTGATATTTTTAAAAGAGATAAGGCAGTTTCTGGGTGGAGAGGTTCTTTTGTAATTTGGGGGTTATTACTGAAAAAGACCCCCCCACACACACACACACCAAGTATTTCAGCAGATGATGGAGTCTGAGGACACTCTCAAGGTTGTGGCAGGAATTTATGGGAAGAAGGCATTTCCAACAGATGCTGGATAGCCCTCTGTAAGGAATGCTTTGATGGTGTATTCCTGCATGGCAGGGGGTTGGACTCAATGGCCCTTGTGGTTTCTTCCAACTCGATGAATTTATGATTTAGATACTGTTGCCCCGAAGCATGAAAGGCTTTGTGAATTAAAACCGGCATTTTGAAATGGGCTATAAATGAATTGGAAGCCGGTGACGATGCTACCACAGTGGCATAATATGATTATTAAACCCATTCCATCTAGGCCCCTAGCTGTTATGTGTTGTAATAATGGGACTTTCCAAACTGTGTTCAGATGTAGCCCCATGTATAGTGCTCTGCAGCAATTAAACTCCACTGGCCTGATTTCATTTAGCAGGGTGGGGGTACATATTCAGTGGGGACTGGTCATTCCAGGGTCAGAAAGGCACTTGGATTTGAGTCTGAAAGATAAATGACCTGTTTGGGATATTGAAACTGTTTAGGGGGGAGAGGTTCAGGACTTTGGATAGCTCCTTTAATGCTAACTGTAAAAACCTATTGACTGTTCCAATGATGGTGGAACTGCCAGCCTAGATTGTCTCTATCCAAAGAGGTTCATAAATTGTGAACCAGCCTAAGTTGTAAAGGGTGCCCCAGGGCATAGAGTTTATTTTCCCCTCTAGTGATCAAAATAGATCTACAACCACCACCAAACTATGAATTTGATCTTTGACAATATGTTGAATGTGCTGATTACAACCTGGCCAAACAAACAATCCACTAACAAAACTTCCATCTCTAAACAGAACCTCATTTCAGTGACCTCATTTGGTCCATTGATAATGCCAGGAAATAATTAAAGCACTGCTCCACTTGGATCTTATGAAAAAAGAGAAATAGTTTTGCGTGTCATTGGTGTACTGCACTCTAAATCTCTGCATGAACTCACTCAGTGTTTCCTGTGGGTTTTAAATAGTACCACGGACAAGATGGAGCTGGCAGCATAAATATCAGAAAGGCAAGTACAGTTATCTCAGCCATCCAGGTGTGAGCAGAAATAAGCACCCAATAATGAGAAGAGTCAGGCAGCCTCTCCAGAGGTGTAACATGGTCGATGGTATCATAAGCAACTGCGAACCTCCATGAGTATTTTCTAGAAGTAGGTGGTAGAGGCCAGAATGTTCTGGATTTGTATCTTGGGTAGGGTTGGCAGATTGAAAACTGGAGACAGTTCCAGTACCTGTAATAGTTGAGCAGAAGAGGAAATTTCAGCAGCTGTTGATTGTCACACAATCAACCTCCTGGAATGTCCTTTTCAGTG